>VRMD01002286.1:0-13717 GCA_009872375.1 Sminthurides bifidus | reverse complement strand
CGTACAGTTTATGGTTACACAATCTGCAAATTGCGTATGATGCACGCACTCTAAAACTGCCCTCAAACAACCTCTGGCTGCGTCTCAACCATATTTTGAAACCAGGTCCACTGAATGTGCGACATTCCTGCATTGGATTTCAAGCTGTTGTTTCTCAGAATTTATTCTTTTGTAATGGGATGAGCGCAAGATTTCATGGAGTCGAAAGCTCTTAACTGCGTGAATATTGGATGGAGAGCATTACATAAGCGAGTCCGTTCCAGCTTCCGTCATCAAATTAAATGGCGTGTTATGACTCCTAATCTGTTTCCGGTTCACTTTTCTTATGATGCATACACACGCTTATAGCAAGTACAAAGTCTTGCTACTCCAGCAAAAAATTATAGGAGTAACAGACTAACGTTTGAATCCTTCCCTCTTTCGTCACAAACTGGAAGCATCACCATTGTAATGAATGTTGTACGTGCATCCGCTCCTGTTCAACAACAAAGTTTTAACAGTCTATACTTGTGCCTGATGCAAATGTTTATGGATCACCTGTCAACAAGATTAATGATACCGAGGGAGCGTCTCGGCGAAAGTAGTACAATATTTGGAGAAAACATGATCGAGCTGCATACTTTTATCTTTTACCCACTTTCTCATTCCGTCCAGCAGCCTTCCACGCAGTCAATTACACACCCACCCTCCAGTCTGTGTCGGGGTGATTTTCACTTCGCTTTGCAAAAGCCCACTTTCATTTTCTTCATCCTTCATCCTCGCTTTTCTCCATCACTCCTCTTGGAGCCGATCCTCAAGACTGAAATTGGTCTGGTATTCTTTCTCTGCTTCTCGAATGTTTTCTCCAGAATTATTGATGATGTGCACTTTCACTCTTGTGCATACTCCCGAAGATCAGTACATGTCCCGCCACTCTTTCATGCTCATTTGATCTTTGCGAGAGCATTGCACGAATCAAAGATCAAAAGGAAAAGCATAGACTGAAAATCAGGCGTCCGAATTTTTTCCAGCTCTTCACAGGAGTAGTGTTCACCTTACAATCTAAAAGGCGCGTAGGTGGCACACGACGCCACTAGAGCGTATAAAAGCCTACATCAGAAACGTAAAGAGCACACGACCCCCAGTAGCTAATGTTTATACGCTTCCGGCACGTAGGAAACATAGCTCCTAGTCCACGACTGAACACTAACCGCATTACGGCAGACCTATTTCAATTCGATTGAGACTTATCAGACAAATGATCACGCACGGCGTTAATGGATAATCATTTCCAGCAATGGATAATCAATACGCATTCATCTTTAGGAGCCTCGCACTAGTGTACATTGCTCGAGGTCGCTGTTTCTTTTTCTTCTCTTCCAACACAAGGGATTTGTCAAGTAATTGGCTGGAAAGTAAGGATTTAACACGAGTTCCCAATCGTACGCACTTATTACAACCTACCATCATATTTGCACCAACATAAAGACGGTGCAGGGCTTCAAGACTTGCGCAAGTATTGCCAGAGATAGCCGCCATTATCGTTAGCACTGGTCCTTAAAATGGTAATAGCTAATAGTTGGAAAACTGGCTGACGCGGATTCCCATTGGGAATTCTCTCATGATGCCTTGATTTTTTTTCAAACAAGGAAAGACCAACCCCACGCCTTCAATGTTAAAGCTATCCTTTGAGAAAATCGGACTGAAAATGAGTTACGTCTAACTTGTGGTGTTTACGTTTAAAAACTTTTACAGACTAATTAACTTTGGCTGTAACTTAACCTTGTCACAACACCACATTCGTAAGTAGCTCTAAAAGTTTTCACGCATGTAGACTATCCAGGATATGCTTGCATAAATCACAATGATGTATCCGCATTCTCCAAGTTGTACAGCGATGTACGGCAGCATATAAGTGCTATCGCTAACCACAACAATAACAGTCATCTTTCGCCCTGTGATGATTTATGTGGAGCAATTTCGCCGTTTAACAAGAGGTGTGTTTACCGTATCTTGTAAAGGAACCAATTCCGTAGCAACTACCTATGAACAAGCTGGAAAAGCTGGCAAATAGGCTTTGTACTTTTGTGCAAGTTAGCTATTTCAGGCAACAACGCGACATGAAATCATGCCTTGATGTACTTCTAGCTCGAAAATGGGCTTCTGTGAAGGTAAGAATTGGTGTTGGAAGCCGGTCCTTTCTTACCCTTGGATTTAATATCTGTTACCAGCGTATTTAGCTCCTTTCCCTTGTTTCAGAACAATGGTACATTTTCCACACTCTCCGGCCTCTAGACGGACATTGCAGTAGTAAGGTAGCCTCGAAACTGTGGTCTTAAATCAATTTAACGTTATTCAGCCCAAGCTTCAATGAATTTCAACTGCTGTACGATGAATGTCAAAAGCTTTGTGTACACACGTCAGCGTTCAAATTCCAACATCCAGTTAATTCAGTGCAGCCCGACGCCCCACCCAAACACATCTATTTTCGCGAAACCCATCAGCTCCCGTCACACGGCTTATTTCACCCACGCGACTCCTCGCAAACAAAAGGAAAAGAGCTCGAGACGTGTGCAAACCGCTACTCTGTTTTCGCTTCCCAGTTCAATTTCTGATTTACTTTGTTCCCTATGGCATAAATCTTCTCCGACAACCCCCATGTCTCCCATGTTTGAAATGTTCTCTGATTAGAATAAATCATATTTCTCACAGCTTCCAAAAACTTTGAGTCATTTCAGACTTCCCGTTACCCAGTTCACCAACTGCTCTACTTGCCTATGTCTAGTCTAGGGCGTGTATGTTTATTAGATCATTCACAGCTTTGTACTGTACTTCGGACATTGGCAGAAGAGAAACATAGAGGCTTGCAGACTTATCCAGACTTGACACAAGGGTATAGTGCATTCGATAATGTACCAGTACTTCACCAACGATTGCTGAAAATCTCAGTGAATTTATCTCAAAAATCCTCTCCAATTTGCCCAATCCAGCATTCTTCTTAACTCGTCCTTTGTTTTTCAGTCAATTGTATTCGAACAGAATTGTTGCATTTTCAATATAAAGGGCTTTCTCGGAAACCGTGGCATGTCTTCTCCGTCGACTTGCATTACATGAAGGGGGTTGGGAATGTAACATGTTCTAGGAATCGCATACGCAATTGCACTTTTACATCACGGAGTAATCAGGCTCTGCAAAAAGGACCAGTTACGACGCACTCCTTAAATATGTAAACAGCATCAGTATTTGTCTAAATCAACGTGATGGCTGACTTAAAACATGATGTACTCTCATCCATGTTTGCCGCACATGTAAATCTAGGCTTGCGAGTCCTTGACCCGGTTTTGAAAGCGCGGTCCTCCTTTGGAACTAAAGTAAACAGACCTGATCTCGGGCAATAAAGTAAATTAGTGAATCACAATTAACATACCAGTCCTCCCGCTCCTACTCCTTCATGAACTCCTGAATCATGATTTGATACTTAGGCGCACAAACTGCTGGTAAACAGCGTTGGAAAATTAACCCAAATTGCAAAAACCCTAAGGTGCGGTATTATCTGTCGCACTCGCTGTGTTCATGATTCAGCTTGCTGACAATAAAAAAATCCCGCAGAGAGGTGCTCACAGACCATTGAATTATCGAGCGTGGCATTTCGCAATTTCTTTGCGAATATCAAACTAAATACTCCACATTACTGTACCAGGAGGGAGCGGGGTAAAAGAATTAATCTTGAGATAGATTTGAGCTTCGGACGTCTGGTGTATGGGTTTAGCTCCCTACAGGATCACAGGATGTTTGACAGCATGTAAGACCGAGTGGCAGCAAACATGCAGCTGGCAGCGTGGCAGACAGCGTGCAATTATCGATAAACGGTTGTGTCACAGGTAAGCAGGAGCAAGATCAGCTTCAATTCAATGTTAAATACATCAATGAGTATTGCACAAGAGCATAAGCTCGGCTAGGACAACAATGCAGTGGCGATTTTATCCCTTGTGCTATTTGACACATGTTTTGAGCTGAAATTCGTGCGATATGATTTGCATCAATCTCGATTGCACCACCACCACAAATGTCAAGCAAACAAACAGACTTGTGCTCTTCACACAAACTGATCGAGCTTCTCAAGTCCAATGTTAATGTTCTAGTAATTTCTTCGCCCGAACCACTTCATCATAATCGAATCAAGTGGACTGTAAAGCCCCATGCGGGTTTACAGCCGTGCTGGTCATCCACCTCTCGTTACACAGCGGGTTTCGACTGGGTTACATTAGCGTCATGCCACTGGTAGTTGTGTATGACTCATAATTGCACATGTGTCAGTGTAAAAGCAAATTTATTTCCATTTTTGCCACGATCGACGTTTTGGCCGTCTCTAGTAAGTCGTTCGAATGGACTTTAAATTGGCATTATGGAGTCAGTGAGTCAGGAATGCAAGCTCTTCTTAAAGACAGAAGGAGAATTGCTCGAGCCCAGTGTCCTGGGAGCTTCTACTCTTGCCCCTGGACGTCTCTATGGACTATAGAGTCACTGGGCCGTTGTAGAAAATGCAGGATTGACAGTTGGTATCAATGGCAGAGGATAATGTTTTTCTTGGCGTCGCAACAAAGCTGTCACTTGTCACATTACTCTTTAAGGGTCTAAATTAAACAGACTTTGAAATGGACATTAGGACGAGTCCTTGAATCAATTTTAAGTGTCTTGCAAGACAATGCAGCGGTTCGTCAATCCCTTTGCTCTTATTGTCTTTGGAGAAGATGGTGATATAATTTAGTGGATTTGATACGCGAAGAATTAATCTTTTTGTCTCCCTTCCTTTCTTCAAAGCACACACGGGGTAAATGCATGCACTTCTTTGGAATACTAAATTGCGAGTAAGATTGATTCCGTCTCTCATCGCTCCTTCCTGCGGCTGCACTTGGCATAGTTCGCTTAGGTATCTATTCCCAGCAGCACGAACATTGTCTACTCCTTCTAACAATGAGTCTTTGTCTAGCCGAAAATTCATGCGAGTCCGCCGCAGGTGTGCTACACTTCATATTGGCATCATCGATTCATGTGCAACGAGAAACTTTTTTAATTTCCTCTGTCTTAAGACGCATCCCACTTGGCATTCTTCATCCTTACCTCCTTGAGTAATCAATCCTGTCGCTTCTTTTTCTTGAACCCAAACCTGCGAATTCTGATCTGTACTCCGGCCCTTGTGGACCTTTTGCAATATTAGCCATATCGTAAGANTTCATCCTTACCTCCTTGAGTAATCAATCCTGTCGCTTCTTTTTCTTGAACCCAAACCTGCGAATTCTGATCTGTACTCCGGCCCTTGTGGACCTTTTGCAATATTAGCCATATCGTAAGACTTGGACCATTCACTCAACTACCGAACCACCCACCTGAGATCATCTCATCATCTAAAATTGCCACTCGAATGGAGTAGCGTAACCCTACGCAATACACTTTCTCATCGTAAACTACATTACTCATGACAGCTTTTGTTACTGTGCATTGGACATCGTACGAAGCTGTCCCAACTATCCAGCTTTGCTGTTTGCAATTTGTCGAAATCTCTACAAGCACCCCTCTCATACGTTCACCAGCCAAAAACCCGAGGACTTCGTCTTCACCAACTCTCATTGCTTCAATTGTATTCAACATTCCGAAGAGCTGAAAGTACATGAATTTTGGCTCAAACATGTGGTCACAAAACCTGACCATTCCTCAGGTTTCAATTCTTGCAAAGCGTTTCTAGTTCCCAGCGTACTGGCATCAGTGATGAAACGACGCCCACTCATTTAACGCTCCCCGGGTATGTCAAGGTCATTATTTTGTTATTGCCATACATAATTTTCAACCGAGCTACCAAAACATCCATTTGTCTTATCCTCTGGTGGCGAACTCGCCTTCGCGGCGGCTTCTGCACTTCTGTTCGTATAGCCAAGGGACACAATAAGAACTCGGACAAAAAGTAATTGTACCGCGAATATTGCTCTGACTGAATCGATTGTGAACTTTTTTCACGAAATTCTAATTAGATTTCCTCTATCAGTTGTTGAGCAAACATAAATTTCGCTTTGAAGGGTACGTATTTCACGTAACTGCCATATTGTTGCCAATATCTCCTGCAAAATTTATTCTTCCAACAACGGTACAAAACATTATGTCTACTTCCCTCTACGCAGTTCCTGTATACACCACAGTCTAGCCCATAAAGACGCTCAAAGATAAACGTGGTACCGTAAACGCCCAATGGGCCCACTGCCTTATAACCTTTAGGTGCAACAACAATTAGCCTTGCTGTTGCTGTTCCCTAAAGGATGCAAAGTGCGAAGATTTAGGCGTATCCCTAACAGCTTATTCACACGCTTTTCACACCTGAGGATGAACCTGATGGGAAGTTTGCGGTAATCCGGTCAATCTTTGACAATCTTCTCTATGCTACTTGCATGTTACAAGTTAAGTCTTGCGATGAATCTACCGATTACTCATACCCAAAGCTGGATGCTCCTTGTTCCGACTGAATTCCAAGAGACTGAAACCCTGGATCGGAATCAAGATCCTTTCCTCCAATGACTTGATCTATGCTACAATCCAATTTGGATCGCCGTGTCAGTACTTAAGTTATTTCGAATTTTGCGTAACCGCCAAAGAAAATGGAATTGGCAAGCTAAACTGGCAGTAGGTTGGGTCCAAAGGAAGTCAAGCTGCAATACGCTGCGTAAAGGGCATATTCTCATTTACAAGTCCCTAATAAATTAATTAGTGCAGCCGTCTATTTGTCATGACATTGAACCGAATTCAATTATTTTAAAGCGTGCGTTAGTTTCAGTTCAACCGTGCCGAATTTGACAAAGTGCGAATAAATAACGAGCTGTCTTGAAGTACCAAAACACAAAAACTATTTCACGGTCCACACCTGCCACAGCCCCTACATCCGAACGTAAATAAGCTCACGTTCAAAACACCAAAAGTTTGCTCGACAGCCGTTTAATGCGGAAGCTTCCAGCCCATTTCGTCAACTGCCGTATATCAGCGTGAATCAAATGTGCGTTCAAGAATTTCACGTGCGGCATCACCCAATCCAGAATCGTAGCATGAGGTCTCATGACTTTTTGCGTTGGCTCCTGCCTGTGATTAAATCAAAAGCTGGTATTGCATTAACGTTTTTCATTCACTTTCTTCGTGCATGAATTCCTATCGGTGAAGGTGAAGTTCAATTACATGATTGCATTTCAGTTATTGAAAAGTAGACAAATAAATTGCCTTCTTGGCAAAGGTCTGACATTGTGACGTTTGCCTCTTTGCAACCCAAAGGTTACAGCCATTTAATACTTAAGGCTATCGATTTTACCGAGATAAAATCCTAAGAGTCACAAAGTATACATTATATGTGGCTAATCTCAACCTTTATTACTTCCACACTCCTTCTGACCTTCTCAGAGTCTGTGAGTTCGTTGTCGAAAAATGAAAAAAGACACACATGATCTTCTGCATTTATAATATCATTCATAAGAGCTTACCCCTTGATTACCATCTCATGATACAGCATTTTCAATCCCATGGTTTTCAATTCGTTTTATAGTAAACATTATTTTCTAGGATCAATCACCTATAGATTGCTGGTAGCAAAGTAAAAATTGGCAAGCCAAGCTGAAGATAGCTAAATAATAATCCGTAGATACGATCCCGGAGAATAAAAATCTTAGGAACTGCAAACCCTACCAATCTACTATTAAGACTTAAAGGGATGGAACACGGCCAAAATACAGTAATTACACCATTAGAAATCTTAACTGCTAATCACCTGCCACGTTGACTGTGCTAAATGTTCCTTTATTTTTCCTCTAAGAAAGTACGTCTGTGCTGTTAGGCGAAGTCCGTTTGTGCAACTGCTTGAGAGCCGACGAATTCTTGAACGAGTCTCACCAAAATTTGTATGCAAGTATATCAATTACTCATTAACGCACTTATCCCAATTTTCCTTGCGGAATTGCTCACGTTCCTGTACGCCCACCAACCTCCATTACATGCCGCTCGTGTCCTACTCGTCTTCCGAAATACTAACGATCATTCCGCTGATATATAATGGACTCTTGTGCTGTAAGTCTTCTATAAGTTTTCAGTTTTTTTCATCCCTTGCCAAAATTTGACAAGCTGCTTACAATTCCCCACAGGTTCTCAATTGTACCGCAAATCTCCGTTGGCAGACAGGTGCAAATTGTGGCGAAATTCACAGCGAACTACCGGCTCACACGGTCAGGCACAGCACATTCTTTTTAGCATTTAATGCTCATTACATAATTGATGCAAACGAGACGAAGTGTGATCAAGAGAGGTTTTTTGCAAGGAATCATATCACAGGTAATATATTGTGTTTCAACCGCTTCCTGTCAGCATGCGTCAATAATTTCATTAAGTAGATCCATTACCGCAGCGTGAAGATGTGGAAACGAGCTTTTAAGATTCCATGTAATTTTCTTTACGAAAGGAAAATGTCTCATGTCAAAATTTCGCCATCGAAAAAAGTTTGAAAGAATGTCTTATTCCGTAACCGTGATTTTTACCAACCCACCCGACTTCATTCTTAAAAGCTTATTCCCATCTCATGCCAACGGTTCATGAACTTACCGTCGTGAATTTCTTCGAGATTGACTTGAGTGCCAGGATCTTTAATAATTCGGTCCACAGGTAGTAATTTGCCAATTATACTTTAGTCAAATCATACTAATTTCAGACTACTGATGCTTGATGCTGAGAAAATTGAGAGAATCTCTAATTACTAAAATTGCTTTCTCGGCAATTTACTCACAGAGAAGCTTGTGTACATATACGTTTTATCAATACTTGTTACTCTTTTAGTACTTATGACAAGCTGTATATGATTAAATTTGGACCTATGTTGAAAGTCTTTCTGTGAACCAAGTGCTCTTCTGTAAAAAAGCAGAGTTCAGTTCTTCCATGCAAAATCCTCAGAAACAAACGTTTCATATCATGAAAGCATCGCTGATTTGACGCCCTAAACTTTGAATGCCTGCAACTCATTGATGGCTGTAAATTTTCAAAAATCGTTTGCAGAGCTGTTTTTTGCGTGGTCCCTTTGGTGAAAAATCCTGATAAGCGTAGAAGGTACAAAGATTGTCACTTTTCGCAAAAATCGGAAGGCGTCGAATTGGCCGAAAATGGATAAAAATGGTAATATTTGGCATTTTGAACTCCAATTTGATTATGGACAATGAAGCGACGAAAAAAATGGCATGAACAGTTTCTGAATATGTCCAACCGTTAACGAGCTACGGGCCTCCGAAGGTCAGGGCGTCAACTCAACGGCAACATGTTTTTTCAAACGTCGGAGGGTCCGACCACGGGTAGATGGAGCACTGCTGTATTACAACATGGTGATTCGCACACTCTCGTCTTTACCAGAAATCTGTTTCGTTATGACAAGGCACTTGGCAAATTTTGACAGTTGCTCGTCAAGCATTTGAAGCGAGATCGCAAAGCAAAAGTGCTTGTACTGCCGTACTGCGTCAATGGATTGTTGTGATCAAGGTCCGTTATCAATTGCCTCTAATCTCTTCTCAACTGGATGCCATCGAAAGCTGTCAAAGGCTTGAAGCTTATAGTTGAACTGTCAAAACTGACCATTGCAGCACGTGGTTGAACTCGATCAATCGGTCACTGCCTGGCCGCCAGCGACGTTATCTCTCCGTAAACACGCCAGCACCTTTCGAGAATCAACCGGTGAAGTTCATGCTTGGTCTGCACTTGGTTCCACAAGCTCAAAGGATAATAACAATGCACTCGAACTCAAAATGCAAGCTATTATATCATAATTAAAGCTCAGCAAGGTGCCAGTCACAAGGAATTGAATCCTTGCTCTGGCACGGAGTATCCTACAAAAGCCTGAACTTTCGGCTTGAAAGCAAGTGCAGGACCCAGAACTTGCAAGTGATTGACGTCGAGGTTATTTGACCCGCTGTTGTGGCAATGCCTTACGGATTGCTGTCTTTTTCAATTAATCCTCCCGCTTGCCAACTGCACGTCCGTCCACACTGATCTTGAAAAGGAACCGAAACTCAAGAAACCAGGCGTTGACAGACAGCAGTTCCTGAGGATTTTTCACAAGCCTTTTCACACCCCATCATGTTCATACTATGCTCACTCTGTTATTATGCCAGGGTCAAAAATAGTTTCAATCCTATCTTCTCGTCAAATTCTGTATCAACCCTGAGCATTACTTGCGCATTCATCTCATTTCATGCCACAGAATCAGATATTGTTACTCTTATTACTGTTATTACAATCTTGCTAATTTTCTGTCCGTGAAATAAATACCTGACCGCGAGTCACAATTTCGGCCCATTGTTAGCAGCAACCTCCCATTATATTTTCTTCACCTACAATCTAACTCGTAGTCCTGTCCTGTCACTCTCACGCTCTAATACTAATTGACCATCAATTCTCAATACTGAGCTGACAGCCCGTTTCGCCGTTTCCTTATGGATGTTCCCATTTGTTTAACAGCATCACTATTCTCTCAGTTCTGCATTCGATTCAGCAATTGGTATAAAATTTTTCCAGCTGGAGACTCAAGCCTGGAATATTTTTGCTTTAAATTTTGATTTTGCTGGTCCTTCAAAGTACAGAAGTGTGTGAAGGTTTGTAAAGTCTTATCACGCAGCCGAAATTCAGTCCATTGTGCACAAAGCGTTCACCATTCAAGGATTAAAGTCGAGCTTCTTATTTTTTGCGAGTTGAGTACTGAAGAAATGTGAAGGATTGTGCCATTGTTTTGCTGTGATAAGTTGATGATTTAATTACTTTAATCTCACTGATCTCTAAAGCCTATTTTTATTAATCAGTTTCTATAGAAATCAATTCACAACTGCATTCTGCACCCCTTTTGTCGCCTTAACTTACAATGGCATTCATCTCGTAAATTGCAAGGCTTTGACACCCAGCAATTATTTCATGCTTACGGTCTCAGCTCCTTCGAGAAGAAAGTCATTTTTTCCTTCCCTAAATCACTTATTTAGCCAGGTGTTCTTCAATATGCTTGACAACTGCAGGGAACAGTTGTTAAAGCCGTGACACTATTCACAAGTCAGAAGAAAGGCAAGAGTTTGCCTTTTTTGTTTTAAAGCTCTCAAGCAGTGTCAATGAAGTTTCGGTTAAAGACTCTTTTTCAGTCCCTAGATCAATGTGTAAGGCACAGTCCAGCTTGAACTGCTAGATCAGCTAATGAAACTACAAACTGCAAAGTGTAGCAAAGCAAAGTTATTTATCGGCAAAAAGAGCTAAGAATTCTGGCAGTACGAGTAATTACTGCATGTTAATTGAAAGGGCAGTCGAGTCTCTGAGACTGTCCGAAGTAACATAACTGCATTGGGCGGCTAAGCACAATGCATGAAAACGATGAAAAAACTGAAAGTTCGCTACAAATCGATTATTCTTGGTTACATTCTTTATTTGCGATACAGAATCCACGAAAGGCGTTCAAAGTCATTCAAAAAATTTTCTTCCCAACGTCCGTCCCAGCATCAGCACTGCATACCTGACCCAGCAACCAATGAACGTAATTTGGCAAAACCCTAGAAAATAACGTAAATCTTTGCCTTCGTTTGAAGCCCCAGTATTTTCGATCATGGTCAGTCGAGACATTCACTTCATTGCTTGTCATTTGCCTTTGCGCTTGAGTTTGCATAAAGCAAAAGCAACAGTTATTTTGAGCGTGAAAATGTACGACGCGATTAATGCGTTGCATTCAATTACCCAGTGTGAAAAATGCGGCCGTCTACTTACGTCTACTAGCACATCGATCCCATTCCCTCTTGGTGGTTGATGAATGCAATTTTGAAAGTTTGGAAATGCTCGCCATTAAGTGCTCTACATTTTGGCTACGGTCAGTGTCGAAAAAATTGAGACCATAATTAATAATGGGTCATGCTAAAGTCGGTTTCATGGTCAAGTTTCGCATTGTTTTTCTTCTTTTGCAAAGGCCGCGTGCTTATACCGTACCACTTTTGTCGCTACGTTGCTCCGCAAGGAAATTAACGCCAGCGCATTTACATACGAAGCCATACTTGAGACAAATTGAAAAGGAAAAGGAGACCACAATTTTTTTCACGCAGAACACCTTTACTTTGCCACCAGTCGATGCGAAAATAACGCTACTTTTTTTAGCCGTGACAAATCATTAAGTTGTAGATTACGTATCCCATAAATACTGCAATGTTCACTCTGTTCCTCTATTACACAATCGATACTGTTATGCGGACAAAAAGGATAGGTGAGTTTGGCTAATAAATCTCTTCCTCAATCCCTGTTTACGTTAACTGTCACAGCTTTGACACCTGGTTGAACAAATCAGTGCTTTTTTAGCCCCTTCCGCGCTTAATTGTGTTTGCTGACTTTGCTGCGTGACAATAGATGCATTGAATAGGATGGACAAAAAGGAAAATGGCTAATTGCTCCACGTGTTGACTCAACGTTTGGGTTGTCATATGGCTTAATTACATCCCTGTTTTTGCATTCGTAGTTCTGGTCAACCAGCCATTTTTTGTCGGTCAGCCTTTCGGTCCAGTTTCTAACGCAACGCAGGCATGAAAAACGTTTTTTGCTCCACTAATGGTTACGGTAGTCTACAATTAAGCTATCGCAGGCACTTATGTTTTTATCGTGTGTTAATAATGACTTAAACTAAACTGAATTATATCAGTCAGGCAATAAAAAGATGAACATTAGTATCACCACGGGAGGTCCGTGAATAAAGTCACCTCATGTGCAGCAGAATTTAATGGGTTCTATTGATGGTGTTTAATGGGATAAACGACAGTGATGCAATGACCAGAAGTTGCACCTTTACGTCTGTATTTTGGGTGACTATTACTAAACAGAATCGATGCATGCAAGTAGTCATTTAAACCGATGCAAGTTCATGGAAAAGTGGCTTGAGAAATTTCGCAAAACGCCGTTGTTGGAAAAAGTACTACAAATGTTATTGATGCAGATTACACGCAGTTTTTTCTGAATTTTCCCAGTCTTTTCCAGACTTTGTGTTAAGAATGTAACAATAAAGGCTCCCTGGAGCGCCGATACGCTGGTTCCGTTTCACTCAAGTACCGCTAATCGTAAGTGAGCAGGACTAGACAAAGGAAGTACACGCCTATGAGACTGTCCATACTCCGAGTATATTGAGCTACTCATGTGTAAAAAAATAAGTAAGAGTAATCTTACGTAATCATGAGCCCAGCTATTCAACCTAGTACTTGAGCCGTATGCATGAACTGGGCAACTGGGCGACCAAAGACTGTCTCGTTGACTCATTGAGAACTCGCGACCTTAATACAAGTCTGAAACAATTGTTCGTGACCTTCGAAGCCCGCAAGTATCCCACCGGCAAATTAGGCTATTTTTTACGAGCTCACTGGCAAGAGACAAGTCGAATCGTCATGGAAGTCCTTCAGATTCCATCGCATCAATTCCAGAATTCCACTGGACAAAGTACAGGGACTGTAATGCCATGACTTGACTGAATTAAAGTTGGATCATGGAAAAGTGAAGGATTACGCCAGGGATTTTATGCTTTTTTTGTGAGCCGATGTCGGCGGGAAACAGCGTGATACCGTGAGCATGGCATAATGACATACCATCATCGATTCTTCTTCTTGTGCAATTTATACGGCGTGCAGTGAAACTAAAGGATTTGCTCTATACGCTTTGACGAAATGTGTCCAATGCTTCTTTA
>VRMD01002285.1:0-13729 GCA_009872375.1 Sminthurides bifidus | reverse complement strand
GGCTTGTAAAATTTTACGAGATGGTCCACATATTAACTTTTCTTCTTTGAGCATTCCAAGCTCTCTGCTCCCCTTAAGCGACTGTACTATTCACTGGCACTCGCTCTATGGTTTTTGCTCACGTTTGTTCCCGAACGTATAGATTAATGCCGGTGCACTTTTCCTTTCCTGCATGCACCAGCACTTATAATTTGAGAAATCAAAGGGTAGTAATTGCTGACTGCTTGATCAAGCTCGATTGGAATTCCGCATGGCAACCTACGTGTATTTTTAACCTTGGTTGAATGTTAATGACGAAGCGGGTAAAATCTTGGTCGGTGGGAAACATGCTATCCACTGATCTAATTTTTCAACACGTCTGAGGCGGCAACGGCTGGTCCTAGAGCTTTGATTATGGGCTTAATCGATGCGTCATACATCGAAGAGCATCTAATGTGTGCATCACACCAACCGAAACCCTCAAACTTGGCCGCTATGTTCGATTAATTGTAGAAAGATTTGCCAGGTGAATGGCGAATTTCGCGTTTTTTCAACACGTCTGAGGGAGCAACGGCTGGTCCTAGAGCTTCGATTATGGGCTCAATCGACGCGTCATACGTCAAAGAGTATCTAATGTGTGCATCACACCAACCGAAACCCCCAAACTTGGCCGTTATGTTCGATTGATCGTAGGACGATTTGCCGGGCAAATCGTCCTACGACGCCGTGTCTACGAACGATCAGGATTACTTCGATGGATGCATACAAAATTATCGTGGTCTGCAATCTGGAACTGCATGTGCACCTTCTACATCACCTGCAGTTATGCATGGTCCAGCCCCTTTACCAAATCCTAGTGCATCTTCTAAACTCTGAACCCAGAAAAGACTCCAAAAACTCAAGTCTGAGGCAACGAACGAGTGTAACTTTCACCAGATTACGAGGTTGCATATTCGTGGACTTGCGTCTCGTGTCTCAGACCTGGTCTTAAGGCTTGTGATAGCACAACTAATGCACTAATAGCGGAATAGTGTTAATAAAAGCACGGGTCCAGAAGCCTCACCTTGACCTTGCCCTGGATAAGTAACTTGGTCGGCTGAATAACTGAACCCCATTGCGTGACCGTGGGAAGAGCGAGGGATAGCGTGCAAGGATCCCGCCCCTCTGTAAGTACAAGTAGTCATCTCACTTTCTCCAGGTGATGAGGATGACTCCCCGATGTGATGTTCTTCATAACCTTTTATGAAACGAGATCCCCGAGCCCAAACCAGTAATGGCGCCACTAGGAACTGAAATGAATATTGCATGAATGAATTTTTGCATGGAGAGCACGTGAAGCTCAGTGGAGTACCAGGGTTCAGTTCTCGGAATTTTAACTCGGTCCCAGGTGGACCTACCCGGCATAATATTTCGAAATGTCATTCTGAATGCACTCTTGCATTCCTGTGCGACATTGCAAAATGTCTACAATGGGCCTTGGTATCCGGCTAGGTATTACAGCTGTCTCACCCATCTTAAGTCCATGAAAAATTCCCGTGTTCCAAACTCCTGAGCGGTGCAGGACTAAGGGTGAAAGGCGTTCCGGTGACAGTGCCAGACTTTCACCGCAGGAAGGAGAAAGTCGAAAAGTGAAACTGTACCTGCCAAGGAGGAAACTTTCACCCATACTTTTTCCTAAATGCTTTTTCTCCTGCACCGAAACAAGAAGCAGGGCATGGAAAATATCTCCAAAGTTTATGGAACAAGTCGTCAAAATAAAAAATTCAAGCTCAAACAGCCGCGACAACTCCACTTACAGCAGGTACGTCGTTTTCAGATTGTAAGCCTGAAACACTGCGTTTCGATCCCCCGTCTGAAGTTTTTCACCCAAAAAAGTAAAGGGCGGGAACGCCAGCTGTAGGTAATAATTTTGATAATAAAAGTTGTACGTGTGACTGACGCTCTAAGCTACTGGCACCCGGGCTGGAAATGTGGAAATGTAGCTGACAGGATTGATTTGGCGGATCGTAAATCGCTCGAGTTTCTTTTCGCTTCAAGAAGCTTTGAGAGAAATAGTTTTCAAGAACGTGTATCAGATCTCAATCGGCATCACGCACCGCACGTCTTTGTTTCCTTTATTACCTTCCAACTCTCAGACGTTAAATTTAACTTGATTTTCCTTCAGATCGACTCTTTTGTTCCATAATAGCGACAAAACTTGTCTACAAATTCCCTCCTTCGTGTTCAATCTTATCTGGCTTGAATCGCAACTGAGGAAGGAAACTGTAACAGATCGCCCGTTACAATCCAGTTTACAAAAATAGAGACAAATCGATTTTTTCCTCCTCGCATTACATTTCTCCTAATAAAAGTTTCAGGCCATAGCCCATAGAAAGGCAGCGTGTACAGCAGACGTTGCCAAAAGACTTCAACTTTCTTCCCTTCCAGTAGTCGGTAGTTGCACCCTTCCAGCTGTTCCTATTTTTAAAATAAACGTTTGAAATCATAAAATACATGTTACTAACTATATCGAACATCTGAAGCATAGAGCACGTGGAACAAATTCCTGCATGGAAACAGCTGACTTTCAGTAATGATTTCTATGTTTTCCTTGCAACGCTGCTCCCAGCGTATATTGGACTAATTAAATTTCCAAGACTTAAATCTTGGAAAGATTAAATAAAATTCCAATTTCTCTGCATCCAATCCAGTCATTTCGGCCTCCGAAGAATCGCTGTAGTTTACATGGTTTTTAAACTCTACTATTCCGTCGGCCTATTTTAACTTGAACATCAGATACAACATGACCAGAGACCGGAAGGGCACCTCGTATACAATCCGTTCGAATAAATTACCTTAAACAAGACAAATATTTTTCCTTTCGTTTCTTTATTACGAGTATAAATTACCGTCTGCACTTTTATCACTCCTGCATCCGACCTAGTACTTGCTGCCTTTTAATCACGCTCGGCATCGTACAAATACTAGCAAAGCAATTGCTTACTGACAAGTCCGTGACTAATTTATTGTCCTTTAATGCTACTTGCTTCCCTTAAGTTGAGAGTGCTCAAGCTTGTGTTTCTCCTTTTTATGTACGTCCTCACTCATCTTGTTTTACGTTATTACACTACCCTACTTAGATTACAAGGGACTGATTGCAAAAGAACTGCTTTCTCAAGTAGTTCAGTCTTTAGAACAGCTTGCAGTCAAAATTGAGCTTCGCTGCATCCTTACACTATTTAGCCCACGAGCTCATCTGGCTTACAGTCCCTCTCGACGAAAAATCCACTCATCAATCCCAAACCTAGTAGACAGGAATAGCAATAAGGACACGAAGCGACACATGGCAAAGGCCAAGGAGGAAACACAGGCGGTTGCTGAAAGACAAAAAAGCAATTTCCAAGCTACATAATAAATTAACTCTTAACAGGAACGTAATCTTAGGAAGGAAAACACTGCCTAGGAATCCGATTTCATCTCAACAACCCTCCCTCTTTTCCTTTCCGAACCGTTCAAGCCACTGAAGGAGCAGTAAACTGGTACGGAAACCCACACATGCCAATGTGCAATGTATGTACAAACGTTGCTCATCACCTTAATTGTTTTGCTAACTTGCCATTGCAACAATACGTAATGATCATAAATTCACCTTTAGCACACCTGAGGATCTGCAACTCCTCGGTACCCTCACCAGGTCAGTGGGAACGATAGCCCGGTAAGAGGATGGATAAAAGGCGGAACTAATTTAACGAGTCTTTTATTTATTGCAGGTAGCTGTAATCCCAAACTAATTAGCATATTTGTCTCATGGCATAGCAATTCAGCTGGGGCTGTGGTTGTTAAACAGGTTTGCGCTCCTGCCTAGGGTAGTCACCGGTTCTTTGCCAAGTGGCATCGACAGTGAAAAATTGTATACTTCAAATGATATCATTACGGTCGATTTCAATGATCTATTTGAAAAGGGGCGAGCGAGCGGGAGCGTGAGTAGAGCCAGAGAGAAACTTCCTCCTGCTTTCTCTTCTTTCTCTCTCTTTCTGCCATATCCTTGCGATTCCACCGGGGAAACGTAATTATCAACGGTGATGCGATATAATGTATGATGTGAGCTTCCTTCTTCTGCTTCTTATAGGTTCTTGTTACAGGATTTCGACAACTGAAACTCCTCCACTCTCTCGGGTGAGTTTCCCCAAGGAATTCACCTACTCCAGCTCCAGTTCTGCCTCATTAGCACAGGACCGTACTGCTTTGGCGTGAGAAAGACTATCGTAGATGTAACATAGTGACAGTTTGTCTCTTCAGAAAAATAAGAGACTGAATAACCTAAAACTTCTTTTTTGAGCAAAATGATCATTTCTGTATTACTGGATCTGAGCTCAGGCCTAAGAAAATGCACTTTTGGCATCAAGTCAAGCTCATGTGCTGTGCGAGAAACGCATTTGCGATAATCTTTGCTGCACACTAACTATGAGAGAACAAATGTTGAAACTACGGTTGGTTTTTTCCTCCAACTCATTTGTCACATGTCAAGCTAATGTTCCTCGGGTCCCTCATGTTCAAGTTAAGAAGAGTCAGAGTCAAGATTGTGTATTCTGCTTGAAGTAAGACTGAAAGAAAGAGGATAATTTGCTCTTTCAAAAGTCAGATGGAATGTGAGTTGATGTGTGTGTTTTAAACTCTGACTCTTTTGCCTCTAAACAAGTGAGTACAAGAATAAGCACTTTGACTTGTCTCAACCAACTGCAGTAAATGGAGACTGTGTATGTTGTGAGTTCCGACTGTTTCGTTATTATCTCTTTGATATCCCAACAAAAATTTTATGAGCTGCGAAATACTTAAAAAATTCAAAAAGTCAAAGAAAATGGCACACAACATTGTCAGCACGGGAGAATGCAATATTTGTACGGAAACGACGCGGAAGAAATCTTGTTTTCCGTGAGGAATCCCAAACGAATTTTTTTTCAGAAGGAAAACGGAAAGTAACGTGACGAACAGACAGCCATTTTGAAACGGAAACACGAGTTTTTTCAAAAACACAAAAGTTGAACTACTATAAGAACAGCGGAAAGCACAGAGAAATGTGCGCAACAGGAAGACACCGTGCCGAGAAGACAAAAAAAGGTTGGTGGAATTAGCCGGGATAATCTCCGGTTTTTTACATTCATTATAAAAAAGCATGCTGAGAAAGTTTATTTGGTACAGAGAAATGTGCGCAACAGGAAGACACCGTGCCGAGAAGACAAAAAAGGTTGGTGGAATTAGCCGGGATAATCTCCGGTTTTTTACATTCATTATAAAAAAGCATGCTGAGAAAGTTTATTTGGTTGTGAGTTGTGGTTCTTCCACTTCTATGATTCAACTTAAACTAGCGTGATATTAATACATCCAGCTTTTTCGATCTACGATCAAAGAGTTTTTGTAGTTGAAGGGAAATTTTCCGTTTGGGGACTGTTGCATAAGCCAAAGGCACGTGTAGCCATGAAGCTTGGAAATTCTTTAAAGATGTCGTTTTCACGCAAGTCTAAGCACCGTGTGATATAAACGGAAGTAGACTAATTAAGTTTTGCAAAATTAAAAGGACATTATTCAAGCCCACTGATTTCCCTTTCGTTTATCCTGTGTACCAAATAGTTTTGGTCTACGATGGCGTCATGAGGATTTAATCATCACGCAGTATGAAACTAGTCTCCATGCATTTGAGATCTTGGTTTGGATTTTATGATTTTGTGAGCAACTTTCCGTAACAACACGGTTAATTAACGCTCTGTATTGTAATTTAATTGAAATAATTTCTTTTAAATCAGCAGTAAGCATGAAAGACCGAAATATGCCGGTTTGTCGGATCTGAAAGCAGTGTGAGGCAATGCTTGATATCATCATTACTTGAAGTACGTCATTACTGTTTGACAAAAGGCCGCGCATTTTTTGAGCCGGAAAATCTTGACTGCAGATTGCGAAAATGCTAAACCAAATAAATGCAAGAACCTACGTAAAGCGTCTTAATGTCTAAAGTCTTCTAAGTAAAACGTTTTACGTGCTGTTTACCGAGAGTTTGGAATAGCTCGTGCAACTGGTATGTACTAGAAAAGAAAGTGAAAGTAGTGAAAGCACTGACTTTGCTTCTGTTGTGTGCGACTATTCTAAATATAAGGCACGTTGATCCTCATTATTTCGGATGCCATTCAGCTCACAACTGACATGAGTTGAGTTTTATGAATACCTGATTACGAATTCCGGGCAGGTGCTGAGTTAGAAATCGCAGCACTGAAGGCTTACACATGTAGTCCGGAGGAGAAAGGAAACGGAAGATAAGGTAGGAATGATTGGAGATTCCATGAGTTTTTTATTTGTTTTTCATGGCGAAATAAAAGTTTTCAGTGGGTGGAAAATGAATTGCGGATTCTCCGAAGGGATAAAGACAGAGTCAATAGAATAATGAAAAAAGAGGAGAAAAAGAAAGTGTGTTCACTCCGCAGGCTATCGCACATTATTCTTAAGACCAAAGCTTTAATATTTCTTCCAAAATCTAAAGTTATCATCTCGCTTCTTCATCTCTCTTCATTGAATCTGTCTTCGAACTTGTTTTACTACCTGTACTCACTCTTTTCTGGTGTTTTTTCTCACATTTCTTTATCCGGGCCTTTCTTCATGTTCCAACACGTATTTCTGCTCCTCCTCCTCCTCCCTGTGGCAACTCCGAAAATATTGTCTCCTCCACCATATCCTGATGGGAATAATGAGATATGAGGAGAATCACACAAGCATTCGTTCCCAGCTCCCTCAAGGCATTTCCTCAGAGACGCTCCCTCATACCTGGTGATATCATGTCAAACCATGCCGGTAAAAGAGGTAAACGGAGTCATTCATAAAAGTCCTAACTTCTTGTGATCTTCTACATGACGAAATCTCCGAAGCATTTGCCATACACAGCGATTTCATTTGATAACCGGATCTCGAAACTGGGTCAGACGCTATTTGAACATTTGAAGGTAGTGATTTAACTCATTCAAAAATCACAAAACCTATCTTAAAAACTTAGACATTCAGCTTACCTCCGAATCAAAGAATTCACCATCCTCTGAATTTGCGACCCATCTCAAGGTTTCGGGATGTAAGGCAATCTTACCGAGAAAAGGAAGCGGTTTATGGTCTACAAAGCCACGTGTATTGTGGTAAAAGTTTTAGTTTTAGAAGCAGTACAAACTTTTTTTCATACCAACTTCTCTTTAAATTACAGCTATCTTTTCCAACTTTGAAACTGTTTTATCGCGCATAAAGAGAGCGAATATCGTATTTAGAAGATTAAAGGATCTCTTTATCTCGGATCTGGACGAGGATCATCTGCTGTGAAAAGTTTTTACCAAATTCGTGAGAATCCAATTATTGAAATCATGAACTTTTTTCCAAACTGATTTTCCCTCCTATTTAAAACCCAGCTTGGTTTTGCATTAACGATGAGCATGTGTGCTTACACCTTGCTTGATTGTGGCTTCGCTGCCTGACCTTGCAGACTGTGGAATCAATGCCACTGTTGATTGAGCATTTGCTATCGACACTAACCAACATCTGAGCCATCAGGACTTTTCAATACTCATAGCACGGCAGCATACATTAGAAGAGCTTTCATTTAAAGTCGGAACAATGTGTAGGTGTCAAGGGAAATTAGAAAACTCTTGAATTTGTTGTGGCTTCGTCAAATTGGTAGATTGACTTATTCCCACGCTTCATTTCTGCAAGCTCAAAGAAATTTTCAATCCAGCTCTAACAAGCCGTTAAAACTGTCAATCCAACACTCCATTGTCGCTGGCAGAAACCCAGGCGATACTCAAGGTTTTGCCGCAACTTCAAAGCCATGTGGCAACTTTCTCCACTTTCACCGCATTCCCGTCCTTAAGAACGGCTTCCGGCTCAGATCTGCTTTGATAAACTTTCTCATTAGCACTTTGGCAGGAGATGTCATTCGCTTAAAATTCCCTATTTATTTCAGCTGCCTGGAGCCAACTTCCCGCCAATCTCCAACCATGAACCAAGTATTGAGCCTCAACCCACAAGTCTTCACTCGTTCTCCTGCAGCCAACTTCCCGCCAATCTCCAACCATGAACCAAGTATTGAGCCTCAACCCACAAGTCTTCACTCGTTCGTTTGCTATATAGCGCAACTACGGTGCATTAAGCCCATACTTACCCCGAAATCTTTGTATGGCACGTGCAGTTCCCAGAAGCAATCACAATGTACTTCATGCTACATGTACATTTGCCGTGTAAAATACCTTTCAATCTTCTTCACAGCCTCGGCCTTTCAACTCTCCAGTACGGCCATGAGAGCTACAGCCTCCAAACTCCTAGTCATTGCTTTGTTCCAGTTCCTAAAAGGTTCATTGGTGTGAAGACTATGAATCGAGACTTTTTTCCACGCTCTACTGACACTGAAAGCACATGAATATAAACATGAGATGAAATTTAATCCCTCAAAAGTTGATCCTGTCGGCTTTTCTTTCCGCGTGTAACGACCGAGGCCTACGTCAGAGATGCAGTAGTAAAACTTGTGCTGAAATACTCCTTCTAAAGTGGAGCTCTTATGAAAACAGAAGCAGGAGCTCATCAACCCTCTCCTGATTTTTTTACGACTTTTCCTAACGACCGAATGACGTGAAGTCACACAACAGCTTCGGACTCCACAGCCTAACGTACAAAATTCGCTAGTACAGTACGTGATTTGCGCATCTCTAGTTCACTAAATTCGCTTTGATGTAGCCTGCTCAGGCATTTAGTTTGGATCTCTGTACGGTAAACCGCATAAAAAACGTCAAAATCGGTACATGAATCCGCCTTTTCCAAATTCATAGCCTTTGAATAAAAGCACTGGAGAAAACCTGGATTGCTCGCGTTTTATCCAGATTTACACCCTTCAACTTTGTTCATAACTCTAAATCTCGCCTGAGCTAATTGCGGTTATGTAATTGTTTATATGATGTAGTGGCGGTCTGCACTGTACGCTTAATTACACCGTTTAATTATCACGCAAGCAATAAACATGCAACGTACATAGAACCCATTCTAAAATTTATATAACGCTACTGAAAATAAAGTTTCACGACACAATTTTCCACTTTAATGGCTAATCTACGTAAGAATCAGAGAAGCATTAAATTCACTCAGATTTCTACGTAAATACTCCCTCTGAAAGCTTGGGTAATGAAGAAAATTATGGACGGAATCACAGCTGTACTCTCGTAACAAACCTTTTGTGGTCGCATTCATCCACTTTCCTGTTGCTCTTACTGTGTACTTCCTGAAATCCTTCTTGGGGAAAGCGGAGAAAGCAACGGGGAGCCTGAACGCTGCACTGGTTCGTAATCGGTGCTAATGAGCTTTTTTCTCGATGGTTACAGATCCAAGTTTTCCGCCATTCGAACAACGTATGCACTTCCTTAAATTGCCGATAGGCAAAGCTAAAGTACAAACTCAATGCCCAATGTCCAGCAAGTCATTACCACGTCGTCGGACATGCTCATTATCACATCCTCGATGTGGGGGTCTGCGAGCTTCCACCAACCGCATAACAGTTTTCTTTAACGTGAAAAAAGTATCAAATTTTTGGGGTAGTGTTATGAGCATGCATAAAATAAATTTTATTGCCCGGGTCATTCAATTATGTGGAATGAGCAGACGATCCCAGTAATAGCAGCTCGCCGTCAGATCTGCCCCTCCTCACTTTCTTCCTCTTGAGGAGAAAGCGCTCACCTTGCAAAGGGATGAATTACCTAGATACCCTTTTAACATTTTCTAATTTCCTGTTCGGAATTTTTCTGCAAAATCAGCACCACCGACTCCCACTCCAAATGAGGGCAAGGAACTCATCCCATTTCCCGACAGCATTGGTGTGCGAATTCTCACATTTCCACCAGGAGTGGAAGTGTAAGCTTCCACACAAGTTTCACACAGATAGGGTAATTTCATCCCTTATTACACGAGTGCATATGGGAAAAGAGAACTTTTTCTCTCAAAACGACTTCTCTGATTTGCTTCGGTTATTCACCGGCTGGGAAAAGTAATACGAATTACTTTCCAGATAAAGCAATTAAGCTTCATATAATTTGGCTTTAAATGCATAAGAGCGGAAAATCCTAATTTTCGCGCTTCTTAAAACACAATCCATGCTTCCGAATCCACAATCTGGTTCAAGCCCGTACCATTGCGAGCTTGATAAACGAGCAAAAATACCAGTGCAGGATAAGTTTTCCAAGCGCTATAAATTTCAATCCCATCTGCGAAGAATAGTACGTAGCGGAAACAAGTGTTGCGTGACTTAAAATTTGTTATTATGTTAATTTCACCGGACAGGAAAAGTGTTCCAGAAAATTGGCGAATATCATACCAGAAACTTCTCTCCCGACCAGACCAAGGAAACGCTTTGTAAAAACTTTGAACACGTTACACTTCGGGTAGTTTTTGCATCCGCTTACTTTTCGCCGCTTTAGATCTTAACTTCATGTGACTTCCGTAATTTCATATTAAATGACTCTATTCCACTACTTCGACTACTTTTGCATTTTTTATTGATTTGTGTTCATAGAAATCGTGAATTTAATCAGATAAAATAAGCATCAGGCCACAAGCACGCCCAAGTTAACTTACAAATCACAAAATGACAGTTCCCATAAGGTTAACACGTGTTTGCAACCCATTAGCACGTTACCCTGTGCAAAGCACATGCATTTTAAACTGTTTCATGTACAACACCCAACTGAATCATTATCAAATGCATGTTTCCTTTACCCAACGCCACGTTTCCGAATCGAAGATTTAATCACATCGTGATTACATTTGATTACTTCCAGCTGACAAAATTTAGCCAAAAGTCTCTTAACTTTACAGTTTCCCCTGTCAACCTGTCGCGAACATTTGCAAACCACAATAATTATATGCACGGCGGCAATTTCGCCTCTCTCCCCTTCCTCAGCTCCGAGCCGCCGACCTTTTCGAACCTTTCTGAAGCTCGGTGAAATCTACCAAAACTACTGAACTGAGCGTGAATAGAAGGCTTTTGCCATGACCACAATTTTTATGCTTCCAATCGTTTATGCTCAAAGCTCAGTAAATTATTTTACTTCCCACGGATTTGGATTCGGAACCTTCCTCTAGAATCCGGAAGGAAAGCGGTCAAGTTCGAAACTCCGTTACATGCATTCCCTTGCTACATTCTTTCTCTTATCTGCATAATAATTGGCCTTTCTAGTCAAAATTTATGAGCTGATAAAAGTACTCGAGCGGATTGAGCGAGCAGCTTGAGGGAATTTCCCCTTAATCAATAGACGATGGCTCTTCCGCCACAAGAAAATCAAGTTAGTGCGGGCTTACCACCAAAATTCGTAACCTCTAATCTTGGTTTGGATGGTACACGCTATTGGAGCTTGCCTATTTATAAGTGCAACCACCTTCTTGCGTCAGACTATATCGATTCGTTGCATAAACAGTACAAATTAGACTGCTGTTGATCCACAAACTGTTGGTTCCAGGCAAACACCAGCGTCCTATCCTCAGTTTCTTGGAGTTGAACCGATGGGCACAAGGTATAAAATGCAATTAAACTTGCCGCGAAGCGATGATTAGCCTCAAGCCTCCTTGTAATTGAGAAAACCACCGCCTTGGAGAATTTATAGAGTCTGCGTCTCTTTGTCTGGGCCCAGACACAGAAAAAAACAATCTTTTCGCCCCCGAGGAGTCTGGCCTTGTATAAAACTCATTGGATTCGGAATGACGTGCAAATAAATAAATTAGCGCCATAATTAAGGTTTCCCGTTGCTCCACGTCAATACACGAGGAAAGACAAAAGGTCAAAGAAAGCAAGAGGCTAATATTGTTCTCCCAGGGGTTATAATCAACCTGTGGGATAATCCGACCCCACCCGCTCTTCAACCCCTGAAGAAAGGGGAGGTCTAGGGGGGAGAATGACCTCCCCTCCCGTTAATCAACGGCGGGAGGAGTGTCTTCCTTTCCTTCTATGGGTGAAAAGAAGTCACGGTGGTGTTATATCCGGCTGATTTTTAAGAAATAAATGGATTACCACAATGGTATGGTCCCACCATACCATTGTAGCTTTGTCAGTAGTAATGGGGAAATGACGGTCATGTTGACGGGAAAAATTAAGGGGTGGTGCATATGTGTGGTGAAAGCATGTGCTGAAATTACACGGCTGGCGTGATGTCCCCTGGCGTTTTCAATAAAGAATAGCAGTTTTTCCCCTAATCCGATGAATTACACAAGGTATTGTGTAAGATAAAGTGTACGAAAAACCTCTTTGTAACCGACCATACATGACAATGGTGGAAATGTGATTTGAAAAGTTAGGCTCTAATCCACCCTGTTATTGCCTTGAGCAAGTCCAGCTCCTGTCTTGGCATTGGGGAAGGTGCTGGTTCTTGGTCCGTCTGGTCAGGTGAACGAAGGACCAAGGAAGTCTTTAAAAGCTTTTGCTTGTTTCGACTGGAGGCAAACAGCAGGACGAAGAAACACGACAAATGAATGTTCGCCGAAGGTTCAAGAGTTGAATGAGTGTTTATACTCACTGCGTGGATTAAAAGTCTCCTTGGGTGAAAGCTAGGGAAAGTAGTACAAAGGTTGACCGCTGTCCAAGCTTGGCGATAAGGGAGCTCATCTTCCTTCTTTTCGTCCTTCGGAGGAGGACTGATTCCTCAGAGTGTCGACCAAAGCCGTGAGAATCGGTCCAGTTCATAATTTAGTAGGTACGGTCATATAAACTGAATGTGTGACGATAGAGCACCAAGTTTCCTCCATGTCTTCCGTAACTCACGTTAACTCAAGTCGACTTTCACCGCCAGGCTGATTACGAGTAATATACACTCAGGGCCTTGTTGTGAACTGCTGTTGGCAAAGTAACTTTTCTTTCTGGTTTTCAGCCATTTCACTCCTCTCTCCGCTTGACGTTCATGCTCATAGCTAGTGAGAAAATAGGATAGGACAAGGACCAAAATGGAAATAAGCTGCGGATAAAAAGCCTCATGTTAAAGTCATAAGATGGCTACCCTCGTCGCCATAGTGGTGTAGGGGGGCAAATCCCTTCTCTTTTTCATTTGCTCCTAAGAGGCTTTAAGACACCCGTATGAGCAAGAATTACGGCTGAAATTTTCACAGTTCTCCGAAAGATCCGCCATAACAGTGAGAACATAAATTGGCTACTTTGAAAAATTTAATAAAGAATGTAGAATAGTAGAATTTCGGGCTTTGTAATTGCATGAATTAGAGTCTCTCCTCCGAAGGGCGTACTTTTTGCCAACGTCACGGACCAAGGGCTCCAATGGCTCCAAGGGCTCAAAGAGCTTGCACGTGTAGGCTCATTCAATCCGAATGTTGTGAAATTGTAAATGATATTTAGATTGGAAATAGGATGACAAGCTACTTGGAACAGAAAGGATTGGACACCGACATTATGTTGTGCTTGAGTCGTAGGTCCCTGTGAAATGTGTAAAATGTATGTTTTTTTGGATCACACCCAGAGCTTGCGATATTAAAAAAGTGCTTCAAATCTGACAAGAAGGCTTAAGCATGAGGATGAAAAGTTTTAGACTGATATGCATAAAGCAAATGCCTATATAAACCTTGACAGCCAAGGCTTGACGGAAGAAAGGAAGAACTTGTTGATGAGTTCAGTTCTCTTCACACACTTTTTTTTACACTTGCTCAATTTATGGCAGGGGTTGCACACGAGAAGACTGAGGGTTTTGTACAAGAGGTTCAACTTGAGCCTGATAGG
>VRMD01002284.1:0-13732 GCA_009872375.1 Sminthurides bifidus | reverse complement strand
ACAGTACTGGAATACCAACAAAAATTGGAAAACGCACTCCATAAGTATGTTCGGAAACCGAAAAACAAAGCGAAACTTGAGGAAGAAGGTAAGCGTATGTCGTAAAAGATATGAAATGTGGATTACGACAAAGAAGAATTGCAGTTATCACGCTATTTTCATGCGCAGGTCCAGTGTTGCTGTATAAGCCGAGATATGTTAGAGTCAACACGTTATTTACCACTGTCGACGAAGTGCTTGCAGAATTAACTAAAGAAGGATGGAATCAAGTGGATCCTTGTGATTTTAACACCTTAAAAGAAGGAGATTTCTTTAGGGACGACTTTGTAGATACTCTGTTAGTATTTCCACCTCGAACAACATTTTACAAGCATCATTTGTACTTGAGTGGACATCTCATCTTGCAGGATAAGGTATAAGCTCTTGCTACGTATTACAAGCATGGTAACTACTCATTCTCGATGTTCACTTAATTAAATTCTTACATTATATTGCTTTTTGTTTGATGTACAGGCCAGTTGCCTGGCAGCAATGGCGCTGAAGCCTCGAACAGGTCGAGGGATTTTGGATGCATGTGCTGCACCGGGGATGAAAACCACTTTTCTCGCTGCCGTGGGTGGGAAAGACAGTCCTATTTACGCTGTTGAGAAGAATAAGCAACGATTTGAAACGTTGAAGACCATACTTGAAAAACACGGTTGCGATTTTGTCGACGTGAAGAATTGCGATTTTACTGAACTGGAACCCAAGGATTTTATCAATGTGGAGTACATACTTGTAGATCCATCCTGCTCTGGTTCAGGTAAAGATTATGAACTTTTTCCCTAATTTAATTGAAACTAAAATATATTTCACTTCTAATAATCCCAAGTTATTCTATTCAAAGTTGCAAATTGTTTTTCTTATGTAGGAATGGTTGCTCGTATTGAAACAACCGATAAGCCAACAACAACTGACCCTGATCGGCTAGCCAATCTAGCACATTATCAAAAGAAGGTTTTGTGTCATGCAATGAAGTTTCCAAGCGTCAAAAGGATTGTTTATTCTACTTGCTCCATAAATGCCGAAGAAAACGAAGATGTAGTTAATGGTGCCCTAGAAATTGATGATAATCACAGAAAATTTCGTATCAAGAAGGCTTTACCGGCTTGGAAGCACAGAGTGTCCAATACAAAGTACGACTGGTCAGAAATGTGTGCCTGTTGTGACTTTGAATCTGATGCAACCGATGGATTTTTTATTTCTGTCCTCGAAAGAATAGGTAGCAGTTGTTGATATAGCAAATCCAGTTTTGTAGGAATTAAAATGTTTTTGATAAAGGGTTAGTTTTCCGCTTCATCTTTAATTTTGTAAAAATCTAATCAATACAAGTGTTCAAACAGTAATGAGCTTCTGTGTTGATTCTTACGAAATGTTTTCTTCAGCATTTAGCCTCATTTGAAATGTAAGTAGGCAAAGCACAAGAAATACACTTGTGCTACTCGTATCTATTGTGCCCCGACCGATGAAATCCTTCATTTTTTCTCAGCTCTAGTAGTGAGCAAAGCTCAGGAAGTCGTCATTCTTGTAAAACAAGTATTACAAAACAAGGCTCGTGTAATTTAGCTTCCCTGAGTTACGCATCTTGTATAGAGATTGAGTCTGACAGAAAAGCGGACTGTGCTCGCGCATCGAAAGGCACCTTGTAGAACTTTAAACAGTTCTCAAATTACCACTGACCAGCTAGGTAATTATTCTGTGGCACATGTTCGAAAGTTATCAAGTGTAATTCAGGACTCTGTGACGTGTTTATTTAACACGTGTGCATTTGTTGTGTTCACAATACGAAAAACAATAACGGCATACTAAGAGGTTCTACAACCGAACAGGAAGATGGTAGCAAATCCGCCTTTACTTCTCAGGTTTGTCCAAACTGTATTCATTTTCGGCTTTCCTAAAAGAGAAAACCAGCGTTTGAACTATTACCTACTCTTCATGTCAAACTAAACAGGAGCCTGTTACAGTAAACAATAATGAAATCCATAATTAATTATGACAGCAGGTGACTCACACTCCAAAGTTTTCTCCATCTTCAAGTGTTTCCGGCAAGCGTCTTCCAAGAGTTTCTGGAATGAACAAGGCTAGAACTCCAGCGACGAGCGATAAGATTCCAAACAGAAGCAATGGAAGAGGTTTCCAATGGTCACTCTAAAATGATTCGTATAGAAGAAGAAAATGTCAGTTGACGAATTTCAGCGCATTACTCAGACTTAATTCACAATACTCTAGCACATTCCTTACCAACAAAGCGGCATACGAGGCAAGTATTCCACCCACTCGAGCTACCATAGAACTAGCTCCCATTCCAGCATTCCTAACCACGGTTGGAAAATTTTCAGCAGATGCGATGTAAATGACACCATAAGAGGCCGTTATGCAAAGTTTTCCGATCATTGAGCAAGTAATGAGGAGCCACGTTTGGTCTAAGGAATACAAACTACAGCTACAAACTGATCGAGTGTTAGTTTAGCACGTCAAATTTTCAAGATCAAGTTAACTTGCCCTCATACCTTCTGGAACAGCAGCGCAAGCGGCCATAAAAATCCCTCCAGCCAACATGCATCCACACAAGACATACTTTCGGCCCAGTCGATTCAACGTCAGCAATAAAAATGTATATGCAGGCACCTCCACAGCTCCAGATATCAAGAAATTAAGGTAATCGTTTCCTCCCAAAGATGATGTATTCAGCGATAAGCCGTAATAGACCCCGCTGTTTACGAACCAGCTGAAGAAAATGTTGAGAGACCGAAGCATCAACCTGGGATATCTTGTGATGTGTGTCAACTTGACGGTACTTTTAGGTTCCGCCTCTTCACACAAGCCTTCATAGACTTCATTTGGCAAATCCACTTTATTCTCTTTGGCGGCTTGATGCTAGGATCTTGTTTGCTTCCTCTCTACGCCCTTGAGCCAGCAGCCATCGAATTGATTCCGGCAAAAACCTGAAGAAAGAAATCGGTTCCGGCCATTATTGTCCTGATGGTCACCCTCGACCAAGCATCACCTTCGGTTCAAGCTTACCACCAATATGACAAGAAGATCAAGCCAGGAAGAGATAAGGCCAACTGTAACGTCTTCCATTCATGAATGAGGAATGCCAACGTTCCCGTCACCAAGTATCCGGCAGTAAAAAAGAATTGGCACACGACTCCAGCTATCACTCTTTTCGATGGTCCAACCATTTCCATAGCTGTAAGTAGGAAAAGATCAGCTTTTAGAATTCGATTCACAAAATGAAAGCTAGAGACAAATATTAATACGTAAGGGCTAAGCTAAACTCTTACCGATTACAAACCCGACAAGGAAGATTCCTGATGTACTGGCACCGACCACCATTCGAGCAATTATGAAGGTGTAAAAGTCTGGAGCAAAAGCTGCCAGCATTCCAAACACAACTTGTAAGACCAGAGACAAGAAGAAAGTCGGCCTTCGACCTATCCAGTCAGAAAGAATCCCAAAGAGAATAGATCCCAAAAGGATACCCACCATAAACAGAGCTTGAGCTGTTCCATGCCAAGCCACTCGGTCGCAAACAAGGTTGTACTGTCAGGATGGATTTTGCTAAATTAATGGGTCAGTTCTAGCCCTAGGAGAGTTGCAGGTGGCAAGAAATCATAGCAGTGAAATCCACATACCTCCATAACGGCGCTGGAAGCATACTTAGACGTGTCGTAAACGTATTGGCCATCACAAGACACGGTTTTGGTGGCCGGGATTCCGTTTTCGAAGTAAGAAGAGTCGTTAAAATCAACGTCTAGCCGAAGGCAAGCGTCTCCCTCTGGGAAAGTCATGTTTTTCCATATACCGTCTGGAAAAGTCGCGTAGGAAGCATTGTCGTATTCCACGGGCAGTTTGCATCTGATATTCATAACATTTACCAATGAGCTTTCTTCATCCCCATTTCGTACTTATGGATGGACTTAAGCCTATCTCAGTCCAAAAATGATTATCCCTTACCTGAAGTCAACCTTCGCCCCTAGAAACACCCATGCCAGTTTGTGCATTGCAGTGCATATTTGTTGGTAAACAGAGTAAAAGATACACTCGTTTTTGGTACCGCCCGAATTCCCCGAGCAAGGGAAGGACGTGGTCAAACTTCATCTTCTTTCCGGATGAAACAAGTTCTTCAAAGTGTTGCTGTTGTTGCTCCTTGACAGGAGTAGTGGATTCTGCGAGAGTCATAATGTTTTCCAAATACTGTAATCGATGAACTTGAGCCATGCTTTAAGTACACAGCGAAAGCGTCTGCCTTTTCTAACCTTACTAACACCCTAACGTCATGTCTTTCGATCCGAACGCAGTGACATGATTAATGACCTAACTTAGCGAAAAATATATCAAGAATAAGTCTAAAGATTTGCATTCAACGAATTTACTACTTGTGTTCTAAAAACGAGACATCAAGTCACTGGATGTGAGTTACGCTTCGTTTCTTACTATTACACCAACCTGATACCGATTGTCTACACACAAATAACATTTTTGTGACCTGACTCTGCATAAGTAAACCTCCGGATATCTCGGGAAATGATTTGTCTTGTTAACTCCCCTAAATATCGGCCAACTCTGCTACTCCTCACGATAGTTGAATTGTCTAAGAAATATTTCCCTTTCATTAATGCATCGCACACTGAGTGCACCCCGAGTGACAACTAACTGAAAGGCTGCCGTACCAGCTCTATTTCCATCATGTATGGCGAAACGATCTGTGGTTATAGCCTACCTACACGACCTTTGCATACTTGTATGCGAATTTATCACGAATCAAACCTTTGCGCATGCAAATGCTAAACAATCATAGAACAAACATTGGCTTTGCCTTGTTAGCCAAACTGCTAATCTTCCTCAGCATGTAAATATCAATACAGCTCCTGCCTCGCTCTCATGCTCTCAACGTCTCTAAATCGGGAATTGCACTTTGCAGATAATTTCTTCTTCAAAAGACAAGGCAGCCAAAGTCGCGCGTCAAAGTAGGACAAGAGGAGATTACTCATACTGTGCCATCCTGCCATGTGTCATTTCTCCGTGTAAAAATCCCCCAATCTACAAACTTACATCACATAAATGTCGGACCTTAATCCAGCAAGTCAAAGTTCAGCTCGTAATCCAGCCGGTCTCTGCAAAAAGAAACACGAGCGGAAAGCATTATCAATGTATTTATCCTTAATGTGCGTCACTCATTCCCATGCTTCATTTATTTGCCGGCTGAAGCTACTTACCCATCCCAGTATTGCCCCGGATGCAAACAAGAGCAGCAGGTCAAAGCCTTCAGTTACGTCCCTGAAAAAAGTTTCTCCGTACATTCGCAAGGTAAGGTCAAGGTTCAACTTTAGTACAGAAGATTAGAATAACCCTTACCTTGTAAATTGCACTCAGTATCAGTCCTTTATTTAGCTGATACCGATTGGCATGTTATCCTTTCTTAAATTATTCTGTGATGCAGCACTTGTGGCAATCATTCAGTAGTTACTGTCACTGTCTAATAAAATTCTTCCTTCTACTTGCTGGTAAAGGTAAATGACGAAAATGGTAATGTTCTGTGGGAAAAAATGACAAAAATGTTCTAAAGCATGAATGTTTACAATTCAAAGTTGGACTTCATACCTCTATTCAAGTCCAAACTCCAAAGTCTCACCAAAAGCATGGGGTGATAATGTCCACCCGAGCAAGTTCACTTCACTCTCTATACTCGGGAGTTTCCGCCATTCCGAAAACTATATTGTACTCCTGGGTGTTCCGGTTCAGGTCTTACTCCACAACTTATGTTCGTTGTGCTCATGTGCGTGCCCTTTTTCAGAGGCAAATAAATAAATCGCAAACTTGATAACAAAAGGACTGATACCAGAGTCCTTTCAACTAAAATGTTATTGGTGGCGTGAAAAACGTTTAATTGGTAGCCTTTTTACTCATTGTACCCCATTCCATTTTCCCCTATCCGCTGCGCTGCTCCTTCTCCACTCCTCCTGCTTTAGTTGAATAAAACTCCCTTTCAACTCTCCACTCACTTGTCGAGCTAAACGATTTATGTGGATTTTAAAAGCCATTTGCTTGCTTCTGAGCTTAACGGAAGTGAAATTTGTGGCAAATAACGCACTGTTACTCGTGTGGTAACAGATGAAGAGTTATCATGAAGTTACTGCGAATGAAAAGTACGAATCTAAATGCCTACAATCGTTGATTGTCAAATGCTTACGCGTCAATTACTCTTGCCTTTTGCAGGAAAGGCATTTCTTTTTGAGTGGTGTTGCGTTTCTAACTGAATGACAGTTATAATAAAATCATCAAATAAGATAACATTAGTTTGGTCTACACTTGAGGAGACGATACAAAACGTGTTGAGCATTCAATTGTCTTAAGTCAATAAGTTGTCAGTTCTCTAGTCACCCCATTATGCTGCTGTGCTATTGGCTGCACCAATTGTACTCTCCTGAGACAAAATAATGGCAGACCATTGAGCGATAATCGTTCAGGAGTGAATTTCAGCGCACCGGCTCAAATATTCAGATTTTCTATGGCTTTAATTGTTTTTATTATTGCGCACGTGGTTGTTCCGTTTTACTGGAACAATATTCTGAGAACATCACGTAATTTGTGTGTGACTACAGTGATTAATATTTGATTAATTCTGGAAAATAAAATTCATTTAAACATTATAACGAAGGTGTACAGCAAAACTGAGTACTGATTAAATTATGCCGCGGTTAAGGAAACTACGGAAGAAGCAAAAGTATCAGTACAATGTGAATCGAAAAAAATTGAATAAAAAACTAAAGAAGCTGCCAAGAATTAATTGGTAAGGAGCCACGTATTGATTGTGTTGTTTGTTATGTACGAATTAAATGCAGCCCTTTTTTACGTTGTTGATTTACAAATGTACTGTGTTGCAGTGATGCCATTCGGAATGCATGGGATGACCGAAAATCTTTAAGGGCAAATCTATCCTCCATGGGATTAGTAGCAGATCCAAACAAACCAGCGAAGGTAATTGCTAGCGTCTCTCAGAGAGAGTTTCAGCTCTTACATCTCTGAAAACTGATTTGTCCATTGGTGCATGTGTCACCTTGCCGACAGGATATAAATTCAATGTAACTTGGTGTTGTTTTTCAGCCTGTAAGGAAATCTGATGAAGACGCAGCTCATAAGTTCGGTCGTCACTGTGGCTGAGCAGATAGAGAAGACAGCACGAGAAGAATTTGTCAAAAAGAAAGCCAATCCACATCCTCTACCAAATGGGTTAGCCAGCAGGTTATTTGCCATGCTCGATAAGCATGGAGAAGATTACGACGTAAGTCTGCAGTACTTGCTGCCGTTAGAATATGCTACATTGGTTATAATCGAATATTATATGAGTTGCAATGCAACTTATCCCACGAACATTTATCGATCCACGTGGAATTTTGAAGTGGACCTTTTTGTTGTAGGCGATGGCATCAGATCCGACCAACTTTTATCAAGAAACTGCAGCACAGTTTAGAGCGCAGATTGCTAGGTTGAAGAAAGTTCCTGCGTCAATGGATTCCATATCTTGAAAAACGTGGTATGCTCACGGATGAAGATAGGTCTAAAAGCAGTTCTATTTGAAATATACCCAAGTTTTTTAAATTGCAGTAATTAAAATAAGGCTACGAAAAATTGTTTAACGTGAAGTGCTGTTTTTATTTTGCTTAAGAGGTTCTCTCCACAAAACTAGCCGTTTAGCTAATGTATACTCAGCATACTTAGAAGAACTGTCTGACGCTGAAAAGGCAAGGACATGGAACAGAGTTGTGCAGGTACGGAGTCGTAAGCAGTATTTCCCCGACTCATTAGGAAGGGAAGTTACCAGTTGTCTGTTTCTACGTTCAGGATTCTGCAAGACGGCGAAACATTATCAGTCAGTATGAGTTGTGAATCACGCAATATTTTTAAACTCACGCTGCTTCTGTGTAACCATAACTACTTTTTCGATTGGATGGGAAAGTCAATTTTTCGTACCCTGTATGTGAGAAGTGCCTTCAAAGCTGATTTTATTGGGCCGAAACTAGGATTGACGGCTGGAGTGCATAGATGTTTGAGTATCTGGAGAGAACCTGAAACAAGAAAGTAAAATGAAAGACCCGGCCTTTGATTTAAATCTGCAAGAATCTTGCGTTACATTCGGATGAATGAATTACACCTAAATTATGTATTACCTTTGTATGGTTGAATTAAATATGGCCATAGGTCGCGTAGAGGAAGAGGTCAAGAGGCCGTATGCTGACTGTCGCTAGCTGCTGCCCCACCCTGGCCGGATGGACTAGGGCCCATTTCTCCGCCTTCTCCTCCCTCCTCTTCATTCTTCTTTTTCGAGCAAATGCATCCCATTTTGGCGAATGGAATGTATTTAATTTAAGCTAAAACTAGACAAGCACTTTCCTAAAGCTAATTTACTAGGTACAATTTTGAGTGGTCTTATCGCCATTAATCCTACGGTAGAAATGAGGACAAGATTTTGCTTAAAAGTTTGATCATCAAATTTAGAATTGATTTCACAACTCATGCATATTAATTCGAACTGAAGTGTCTATGACAACTTGCAATTTATGAACGTGCGTAATCAAAATCTTATTTCATCATGTTTCCTAGACAGAACCCAGCAGACATGATTTTGATTGATCATACTGAAGTCACAGGCTCTGGCTTTATTACATTGACATTGTACACGGACACCATACGGGTATTTATCAATCACCTCCCTCAAGCGTAATGATTACGGACAATAAGCTTCTCATTCTTCAACTGTATTCAATGCTATCCAGTCCAAGAAAGATGTGGTTCTTGTATAGACTGACGGAATTCCAGGTAGTGCACAACCCTTAAGAAGGCCAAAACTGGTGAGGCCGGCCAAATGCCACCGGTCGCCTCGTTGAACGACAAGTGGTCCGCCACTATCGCCCTGTAAGATACAAGCAATACATTTGTTCTAGTATCAATTACAGAAGTCAAAAATGTCATGGAATGCGCTTGCCAAAAGTCTTTACATTGCATGGCCCAGCATCGCCACCATCTACGCAAATCATGTTATCGTCGATCAAATCTCCTGCTACTTCTCCCACAGATGACCAGGCGGATCGGCAGTCTTCGTTGGTCATTATTTTCACGTTCGCTTTGCGCAAAACAGGCGAAATGACAGATTTTTCGGTTCTTCCCCAACCAGTCACTACCCCATCTTCGCCTTCAAACTGTTCACCTAAAGAGCAATCGGTGATTCAAACAGTCAGGACTCCATCAATTAAGCTTCAAACTGTGGTTCTTCTATCTTCATTGACCGAGAAATCTTTAGAAATTCCGTATTACCTTCTTGAGCCAAACAGACCGGTCGAATGCCTTTGCTCGTCAAATTTACTTTTGTTGCCAATTTTATCAATGCTATGTCGTTTCGAATAGGCACGTACTGAACATTCGGTACTATTTTAGCAACTCTAACGACCTGGTTCTTTGTTTCTTGCGATGTTCGGAGATCATGGTCTCCCAAGTCGACTGTCATTAGCGGCACTAAAGGTACGCGAATGGCCCTGAAAGAACGACGGGAAAGACTTTCAGTATTTTTTCGCAACTCTAACGACCTGGTTCTTTGTTTCTTGCGATGTTCGGAGATCATGGTCTCCCAAGTCGACTGTCATTAGCGGCACTAAAGGTACGCGAATGGCCCTGAAAGAACGACGGGAAATACTTTCAGTACTTAAATTAGAAGTTAATTCTTTCATTTTTGCTTCCAATGTGACCTCTCAACCACACTAATAGCAGAATTAGTTTTGCGGGTGGTGAAAACACTTACAAATTCACACAGTGGGCGGCAGTAAGAACCTGTTGAACAAGGAGTTGAAAAAATTATTGCTGTCTGACTCTATACACCGTGAGGCAAAGTGGATACAGGTGAATTTGATAAATTGAAAATTCCTTACCCATTGGTCGCTTATCAACGATCCTCCACACAATGGATCGACCAGCAATGGTCAGCAGAACCTGCCAGGGCCATTCGTTAATGCCTGTTTCATTTCCTCTAACAATTTTGATTCCCCCAGTTCGTTTGAGAATGTTCTTCTGAATCAGTTTGTCTGGAGCTGGCAAATGAAAGAGGGTCATGAGATTTTATCCACGGGAAGTCAATCGGAAAACTCCAACTATTGTATCACCTGTAAACTTCTGGAAGATAGTATCCAGTGATCGTTTCTTTCTTCCTTTGGAATTCGTTGACTGAGCCCCACCTAAAGAAAATTTTGAATCATGACGAGCTAAACGGGCAAGATTCTCCGTTTGCAAAATCTCTTAAATTTAGAATCCTCTCTCTCAGCAAAACTTTCAGTAGGCTGTCAATTATACCTACGCTATTCAAAATCATCTCTTCTGAAGCTTATCTGTCCCTTGCAATCCCAATCCACTAGAAGTTAACGATTCAATGCATAGACTTACCTGCAGTTAGATCTGGAATTTGGATCACACTAATATCTGGAAAGGATGAAAATTAAATTTTTAAGACAGAAATAGCATATTTAAGTGAACAATGCAAGTTGTCAACACAAATCGTGCGTTACTAAATTCCTACAACATGCCTTTAGGGCTTCGGAAGAATGATTCCAAGGAGCGTTTTCTAGAGGTCAAGAGGCGGACCGGTGATACAATTTTCGGCTCTTCCTTTACTTGCCCGGATTCTGTACGGATGTCTTCTTCATTCTTCACGCCGCACGTTGGAAAGTCTTGATATCAACAAGGAGAAATTTCAACTCCACAGTTACAGCTTCGACCTGATACTTTCATAAATGAAACTAGACTTAACAAACCTTGAAATTTGACCAAATTTTGACATTGCAACTGAGTCACTTTGATCCTCCATTGATGCTCTCTGCTCTGTGCTGTCACTACTAGGCTGATTTTCGAGCCTGGCTGAGCTCGAATGGTATCTGTGAAACCGTGAATCAGTTAATGCAAGTATCCAGTCACTCAAACCGTTTTGAAAGTAACCTTGTCAAGTCGGTGTACTTCGGCCACTTACACTGATAGCCTTGAAGGAGACCACACAGAGGTGCGATTGGACCTTCCAGGGCGTTTACGATTTGGACAGAGTCTGTGACACAACTATCTTCTAACTTTCCTCCCAGTATAGCATCTTCAAAGTCTAGTCTAAATTCACAAGACAGCAATGAGGCAGAGCATGAATTCCTGCTTGAATAAGTCAGGAATGTTAACAGTGTTCTACCGTAATGCGCAATAGTTTGGTTGAATCTCGACATCAAACTGACAAACTTCCGGTTCTGCGCCTAAGTTGGGGTAGGCAGGATTACTGAAGTAAGATTTGATACTGGATGTTCTAGAAAAGCATGTTCCATTGATATGACATTCAGGCGTGGGCTCGTGGTGAATTTCTGCGCCAGGGTCATTAGCTGGTGGAATAGGTTCGTTTTGTGCAGGTATTAAAGTTGGAAAAGGTGGAAGCGTTCCTGTTTGAATTTCAAAACAATGTGTTTATTGTCAATTTTCAATAATCCGAAACGTACAGAAGACGAAAGTCATTCCAGTAACTTAAATTGCTTATTTAGGGGAGGACGCGTAATTCTGATCACACTACAGAATTCGTAATCGTAGCCTTAACATTTATCAGTCAGATCAATCGCACTACTGTTACTTCCTACCCAAACTTGGAAGTGTAAACGATGGCAGAGTTCCTAAAACCATTGCAGCACATTAAAATAAGTCATAGCAAGGGATAAGCAAGCTTAGAGATCTTAAGAGGGCTACGAAATGCCTAAACTGGGTAGGTACAAAACATTTTGTAGTCAAAAGGAGATCCTACTGGAGACATTCTGTGATTTGCAAATATCTACTGCAGGGACGTTTTTAAGGAATTTTGTGTTATATGGAGCTATTGTTTCTCTCTGCAGTCAATGTCGCTGATTTTGCGTGAATACAAACAGTTAACGAGACTCAAAAAAGGTATTTTCCTCCGATATGAATTGGGGTATACGATCTCCAAGCAAGCTTGCGTTTAGATCAAAACATAGAAGCAGACAGGTCATGCATCAGTAATTATTTTGAGTTAAAAACATTCCAGCTTACCTAATGTCGGTAGTGTTGGGAGAGTTTGGGTTGGAAACGACGGCAAAGTAGGTAGGGTCGGTATTGTTTGCGTTGGCAGGCTGGGCAGAGTGGGCAAAGTCGGTAAAGTTTGTGTNAGTCGGTAGTGTCTGTGTTGGAAGCGTTGGGAAAGTTCCCAGTGTTGGCAATGTCGGCAACGTACCCAGGGTTGGCAAAGTCGGGAAAGTTCCTAGTGTTGGTAGCGTTTGTGTTGGCAACGTTGGAAAAGTTCCAAGCGTAGGCAACGTTGGAAACGTTCCTAGTGTTGGGAGTGTTTGAGTAGGCAACGTTGGAAAGGTTCCTAGCGTTGGTAAAGTCGGGAAAGTTCCCAGTGTCGGCAGAGTTTCTGTAGGCAACGTTGGAAACGTCCCTAACGTTGGCAAAGTCGGGAAAGTTCCTAGTGTTGGCAGTGTTTCTGTAGGCAACGTTGGAAAGGTTCCTAAAGTTGGCAGGGTGGGCAGAGTTTCTGTAGGTAAGGTTGGAAACGTTCCTAGTGTTGGCAAAGTTGGAAAAGTTCCTAGGGTCGGGAAAGTTCCTAGGGTTGGCAAATTTCCTAGTGTGGGGAAAGTCCCTAGTGTTGGTAATGTTTGTGTGGGCAACGTGGGAAACGTTCCTAATGTTGGCAACGTGGGAAACGTTCCTAATGTTGGCAAAGTGGGGAGCGTTTCTGTAGGCAACGTTGGAAAAGTTCCTAATGTTGGTAACGTTGGGAAAGTTCCCAGTGTGGGTAAAGTCGGAAAAGTTCCTAGTGTTGGCAAAGTGGGTAGCGTTTGTGTGGGCAACGTCGGCAAAGTTCCAAGCGTTGGTAATGTCGGCAATGTCAATGCATCTAGTATATTCAAAATAGTATAAGCAAAATTACCGCATTAAAAATTTAACATGCCGTTTATCGCTACTGATAATCAAAATCTTAGTTTGAGATCATTATTTCAATTCAACAGTTCTATAAAGAAGCCGTTTCAGACGACGCTATTAGCTCGAATAAATGAATGAATTTCGTTTGTTTTATCATGCATTACATAATCTATCGATCGCCTACAACAAAATGCAAGATTTTAGCTGGATTTTAGATTACTTACCAAGAGGTGGAGGTGTCGTATCTTGAGCATTCGCATCTTCCCTTGCAGTCACACTCGGAATGGTTGGCAAAGGTCCTGCAAGGAAAATCTTACACATTTAACTGGAAGTCCATACCTTCATGATGTAAAATGACAAATGACAATTATTTAAGGTCCCCCAATGTGATGAGTATCAGTTTCCAAAGTATGAGAGTGCAAAAAGGTACGCAGATCCATTTGATGTTTCCATTAATCACTGATTAAATTATTGCAAAGTACCGCTAACACTAAGATATGTTTCCACCTCTGGTCAGGAACTTACCCAAAGTAGGTGATGTCGGTGCAGGAACATCTGGCAAAGGAGGAGGATTTAGGCCATTATCTGGAAGTGAAGGCTTTTCGGGTAACGGTAGCTCAGGATTCTGAAGGGTGGCATTAGGCTCTAGTTAAAAATTGAAACTTTTATAGCATAAACCATTATTGGAAAGCAATATTGCAATACATTGCATATGCAGGCATTGAATCTGATTTCCACGCACTTA
>VRMD01002283.1:0-13733 GCA_009872375.1 Sminthurides bifidus | reverse complement strand
AGAGCAAAATACCGAAGGACCAACTACCTCCATTTTACGGAGGGAATAAACAGGACTATAAGCCGTTGGAAATTTGAAGTTACAAAAATGTTAGTTATAGCTTATTAAAGGGGACTTGACTCAAACTCGGAAGCCTGGGTCCTGATTCCTTGTTTCTACACTTTGAATTTCACCTAGCTGTGCCTTTGTATGTGTACATGTCTGAATTGTTAGACTCCATCTTGTTTCACAACTTGTAATAAACGTTGTTGCTTATCACGTCGGGCACACCTGAATCAAGGTTCTAATCGGTTAGGAGCAGGTGAATACAGATTACTTTAACTCCGCTATGTTTATGAACTTGATAGTTGATCCGGTTAGGCACAGTGGAATCACTCATGGGACTGATGACAAGATGGCATTGCATTTGTCTTTCAGATTATCTTTTTTAAGCGAATATTGAAGTCTAATACACGATCTTGGATCCCTTGAGTCTTCAGACGCTAATCGAAAAGATACTCACCTCAGAATTAACATTTGCACATGTGAAAAGCATGGCCGCAACGTACATTAGCCCCAAGGCGACAACCATCTTGTTCACGGTCGAAGCTCCGGAATCGACCACACGGATGCCGTGGACGACAAGTAAATTACGCATACGCACGTTACGAGTGTTAAAGGACCCATGGCATAGTTGTATTTCTCCAGAACGCTCCAGTCTAGTTCGTGAAAACTTCCCCGTTGAAAAACTTGTAGCACAGATGTTGATGACGTAGGCAAAGAACTTAAAAATATAGAAATTAAAATTCATGCACTCAATTAAATGATTAAGTATGTTCCTTAGCACGTCCGTTGTTCAACTGCTTATCGCTCTTCATCTTACCTTTCGCAGTACGCCTCCCGGAATGTACAAAAACGTTTGTGTTGACGGGTCGTAGACGATTTTGAAATTTGACCAGGAGGGCAACCTCAGAAATTCATAGAGCGGGAGAAGTAAATTGGCAAATGGGGTTGGTGGGGCCATGAAAATTAAGCCTGAAGGGGTAGTAGATGACAACGCTCTCGCCTTAGTGAAGGGTCGATCTGAGGACTCACTTTCGTCCAATTTGGTGGAGGCCCTGGACGAGGCTGTTGAAAGGTAGCGAAAATTTGAAGCAGCGTCTGAGAAAACGCCAGGCATGTTTCCAAATTCATGGGAAAGCAGAAAGGGTGAAATGCTCTTGTCTGCAAGCTTGCCCATGGTAAAGTCTCTAAAACAGGGGCTTTAGGACGATATTATTGCAGATACAGCGATAATGCAACTACAGCTCTGAAAAATTCGGGTAACCGATAAGTTTAGAGACTCGGATTGATATTATTACATGATTTATCATTTCGTATTGACTTGCTCGCCCTTTCGTTCCGGACGAATTGGAAATTGAGTTCCGATCGATTAGCGAGAATAATTGCGGCGCTAATTGACGTCATGCAAGGGAGATCAAGGATTCTCATTAATTTTTCCAATGTTTGCGTAAAGCTAGCAATTTCCCAGGGTTGTTGATTTTTCACCAAGATATCCGTAGTACCGTGTGCTTGCTCTACAAATAGAATTTAATTAGTTACGCAAGCTAAACCGCATATAATTGATAACATTAGTAATGGAATACCGTGGACGGCCGCGATGACCGGCTGGTAGTAGAATCCGAACATTAGTATTCTTATTGCTGATTTTACTTGGCGATAATCATGAGCGTTGGGAATGACATGTAGTAGAATTTTTAATAGCATATTCTTGATTTGCTATTCCTAGCGATTCTTGTTTCTCAGGGTGTGCACGCAGAGTGATCATGCATTGCATGATCCGTGAAATCTAGATAAAAATGCTGAAACCGGTATAGTCGGATACAATATCACACGATGTTCACATAAATTATAATCCTGGATAACAGACCCTTTACTGTGAAGTCGCAGTGGCTGCTAACTGCAAGTTGTCTAGACAAACCAATTGCAACAATCTAATTAATTATTTTTATTATCTTCATTTCACACGAATCTACAATTCAAGTGGCTTGGCCCTTCGACCAAAAGGTATTTAAGCCGATGTAAATGCGCAAGCCGATAACAATAGGCGGATTCATCAAACCATTTGCAAACAAAATAATAGCCTGTAAGAAGCTGGAACGAACATGACTTTGCTATATCTTGCCGTTATCGGAATAGTGGTGCATTCCGCTGCCTCGGCCAACGAAACTGTGGATGAAGCAAAACTCACATCTCTTACACGCCAAGCTCTGGATATTGTGGTTCAAACGGAACAGGTTACTTAAAATCCATTGTAAACATTTTCTAACCCTATTATTGCATTATAAAGTAATAGTTAATGGCAAAATTTTTGTCCAGAATAACTCCATGTGGTTTGATGGTATTGAAACCTGGGAAGCTCCCGAGCACATAAGAAAAGGCTGCCCATGGTACATAATGGGCCAGGATTTTGATGGTAGAACAGGTATTGATAAAATTCAGTCCTAGTTTTGATAATCAAAAGGTTACACGATAATGTGTGAATCATGCTTGGATTCGGATTCTACATTCCTTTGTTTCGATATTCTGAGCATAGTTCTTTCCCTATAGTTTTGTTCCATACAATTAATGGTGATTGTTGGCATTCAACAGTCTTCGTTTGGGAAGCTGGTACTTGCAACTTTGTACCGTTTCTGGTGGAGGGAACAGCTCAAGACGCTGATGACTTGGACAAGCACTTTTTGAAGTGGTTCTGGAAGATTGATCAATTGTGCAAGACGGGTGACGAGGAGAAAGCCATGTTCATTATTGATACGAAGGGCTACAAAGCAGCGCAGTTGACTTACTTAGCAGGTTCGTCCCTAGGCATTGATAAATATGTAGAAGGTAACTAATTATATGAGAAAATTTAAGGCTTGTTATTGAATTCATCGTTTGATGTTAGTCATGAAGCAGAAACTCATACTTGCACGAGAAATCGACTACTTGGACAATTGCCTTACGAATCCGACTGTCATCAACTGTAAGACAAAAAACTGTGCTCCTTTTAAAGAAGTTTGCAATTTTTTCTGATCCTCCTCCAAAAAAATACATTTCGGCTTCAATATTACAGTAACGTTCGCTTCTCATGCTGTTCCTGGATTTGCTCAAAACCTTGGCAGGAAGATTCGTCGGACGGGCTGAAACGTTTTCCAAAAGGGAAATGTGGGAACCCTATCTTAAGAGCAAAATACCGAAGGATCAGCTACCTCCCTTTTATGGAGGGGATAATAAGAACTACCGACCCGTGGAAATTTGAAACTGTAAGCAGCTTCAAGCGAAAGCTTTGTCAGCAATAGTTTATTACTTGACGAAGCTTGGCCCTAACTCGGAAACCTGAGTCCCAAGACCTAGTTTCTACACTTTTTACTTTCTACACAATTTGATTGTGTAAAAATAAAAACAATCTTTGCATTCAATCCTATCCTGTCCAAATAAATACAAAAAGCCAAGACTTTGTATGTGCATTACTGAATCGTAAGATTCCGTTTTAATTCGCCAGTTTTACTGAACGTTGCATATGCTTATCACCTACGGAACACCTGACCCAAGCTCCTAATCGGTTAGGAGCAGGTGAATACAGATTACTTTAATCTCCGCTCCGTTTGTGAACTTGATCATTGATCTGGTTAGGCACAATGGAATCACTCATGGGATTGATGACAAGGCAGATGGCATTGCATTTGTCTTTCAGATTACCTTTTCATAAGTGAATACCAAAGTCTATTATAACGATGATGGCTGTAGGTACGTTACATATTCACTTTGCAACCTTTCTATACAAGAGGCAATCCATGAATAAAAACACCTGATTTCATACTGCCCCAGCTCAGTTAACCTTATCCAACCCTAAATGATAGTTTATCATCTGTAGGACACCTGCTATTTTGTCGATGGCATCAACTTACCCAATCAGTTGTCTGATGAAGGGCTTTTGAAAAAAGAAAAGTAGGAATTTGCCCAATGTTTTATGTGTCATTCTCAATAGAAGTTTCGAACGAGTTAGGCTATACGAGTTGCCCTGTATCAAGTCAATGTGATAAATTAGTTGCCAGTGAAGATTTTAATTCGGAATCAGGCACAAATTGAGGTCGAAATCATCTAGTTTTCCCATATTTGCACGGATCAGACTGTAAAGATGCCTGATCGTGAATCCAGTCAAGAATCTCTAGTCAGGTAAGAAAGATTCTTTAAAATCGCGTCTGTGACTTTTAATTCCTCTCAATTATCGCACGGCTCCCACGCTTTGAGTGTGCTACCATTTTAGGACTAGTAATTTTATAGCCATGGGGGAAAAAATGAAATTTTGAGCTATCAAACTGCAATCGGGAATGGTACTGGTCTTGCAGTCGCAACCAGTTTGTACGTTCACGCAATTGTAATGCGAGTCAAGTCCCAATTAGTAACTTTTCCCATGCTATAAGATATGAATCTAGTACCTGAACAGAATGTTTCGTTGCCAAGCCAGTCAATAACGGTGGGAATTGAGGATGCAAGTATGAAAAACTAACACAATTTATTTTTGAAACCGCATAATATTGTACACCAGAGCTCTCATCGCTGTTATCAAAAGCACTTAATTCGGAGAACTCGTAAAAAAGAATCGACCTGACTAACACAGGAGTTCCTTATTGTTCAATACAACATTCAGGTAGTGATGAAATGAGCAACCCGAATCTATTTATGGATACAGGACGGTATACAAAATGCAAAATTACGTTAACCGGAAGCTGGTTCAAAATCTAATGCTAAAAAACCTCCTGCTGTCTTCCTATGAATCGACAAGCTATCGTAATTAGTTCCTATACGCACCCATTAGAAAAAAGAAAAGATCCCCTACTTAAGCTTAGCTACGATCCTTTACGTAATGAAAATAATTTATTCGGGATCACGTCCATTAATCGGAACTCATTACTTCCGGATTATTGCGCACACAAGATTTCATTCAGATCCCTGCCTGGTGATCTCAACGCCTTGTCGACGACATTCTTCCCCCGTGACTCAAGACAAACTTGATAGGGTGACTTACCTGAAGATAGAAACGAGTCTTTCCAACATTTTGTTTACTGGATTAGCCTGACAAGCTATATTTGGTCTCATGAGCCATCAAAAAGTGCTGATTGGTGTTAAGTCTTCAAGAAGTCTGTAAACTAAATTCAGCAAAAGTCGTCTAAAGTTCGAGATTGTAACAAGTTTCAGTTTTCACATAAAGTATACTGAATAGCTAGGTGAATGTGACACATGAAACGAAATATCCGCCATGTTTCGACACAGAGGATCGTTAACGTTATCGATAATTGGTCATGATTGCGGACTCCATCCTGATTACAGTGAACGGAAGGGCTGGCGCAACAAGACCGGGAAAGAAAAGGCCTATATTGGAGCCGTAGCTGCCATCAGTGTGATCGCAGTTGTTTTACTCGTCGTTCTTGGTGTCGTAACCTACCAGTATGGTAAGTAATGACTTTCTCTTCCTAATTATGAATTTAGCATCTTTCTCCTTTAGTGTCATTAATAAAGTTGATCGAGGTTCACATAACTTCTGCTACCTGCTTTCGTTTTGCTGACCTCTCATGAACATTTCAGTTAACAAAGAAGACTCCGTCACGGAAGAAGAGGTCACCGAGGCAACAGGTCTGCCACCATGGCTTACTTATGCCACGGAAACGACAACCGTGCAGCCACCTCCAACAACGACAACCAGGTCACCTGGATGGGATCGCTGTCAGAAGACAGAGTGTGCGTTGGCAGCAGCACAGCTCCTCAACTCCATTACCAAGGACCCGAATGTAACTCCGTGCAATGACTTTTACAATTACGCTTGCGGCTCCTGGTTGGAAGATAATCAGTTAGGAGAGCAACTGTCCGAGTGGAATGAAAAGACAGCCGTTAGCATGGACTTTAAGGAAAATCTGAAGGGTATGCTTCCTGTTTTCAATCCTTCCGATTTTATGGGAGAAGCTTCCGTTGCCATGGAAACAGAAGGCTTGCAATACAATGGCAATTTGGTTTACTAAAACGCAGTTCTTGATGCAAAATTTCACCCTGCCGTTCGGAAACAGCCTGCCCGCCGGCAACCTCACCCTGGACTATTACAACTTGTGCAAGTCGTTCAGTAAGTCGTGGTTAATTCTACCTGAGAATATGTGTGTCTCAAGGACGATTGGAAATGAAACTGTCATGGAGGCAGTTAAACCGACTAATTTTTCCAAGCAAAGGAAGTTGTGACAAAGTTTTCCATTTTCAGATAATCAGAACAACTACACCTCACTGAGAAACGTGATCGACAACGTTTTTGATTGAAATACGGTGGTCACAACGCCTAGCCAGCGTTAAATTGAGGTTCAACGGTGATTACTTGTGGTCAGTTTACTCACAACCAGACCAAACGAACACCCTTGATGAGAATGGAACTGATTCCACTATTTATGTACGTAAGAAGGAGTTATGAAAACAGTTTATTGAGCCACTCCATAGACAAACCTTAAGTACTAAAGGCCACAAGCTTCAAACTGTTCATATCCATTCCAGCATTGTCTCTGACCATAGGCGTTACCGTTATTCGAATTTTTTACAGCTCGGTCAACCAACTTTTGGCATTTCTATCAAATCCTTATTACAAGAGGGAGAAAATTCAGAGGAGGCTATACGCTACATCGAGCTTTTGCGCACGGTTTGGAAGATTGTGTTCGGCGATACGGATCAGGAGACTGCTCTTATTGCCATTCAAATTTTCCAATTTGAAAAGAAACTGGCTTCGGTAAAAACAGAACTTTCTTTAATTCGTTAGAATTACTAAATAAATAATATTTCCAAAGTAATTACAAAATACTGTTTCTTCTCTCATAGATGTTGACCCCGAAGGAGGACCTCACCAACCGATTTGATTCCTATAATGTGATGACCATTTCAGAGCTTGATGAACTTGGCAAGTTCTATAATGAAAACAGAACCGAGGCAAGTCGTTCAGTGTCCCTTTCGTCCTTCTACTATCATAATTTTTGCTGCTGGAGGAATGCAGAAACTGAATTGAGGGGTTTGGACTGGTGTTAGAAAAACATAGCATTTGATTACACCAACTCATTGTTTTGTACAGGAATTCAGTTGGTCCGAATATTTGCCACTCGTCATTCTATCCGGTCCGAGGAGTCTGCAATTCAGCAACGAAACCACTGTTGTTGTTACTGATGTTGATTATTTTGAGCAGCTCAACGATGAATTGACCACAATGGACCCGGAAATTCTAGGTAAGTTAAGTTAAAACGTCTCCTGTTGGTAGGGCCTATATGATTTTGTTGGATTTGTAAACAAGAAACTTCAAGGGATCATCGAAATTATGGTTTTGCAGAACAATACTTAAAATGGAGAATCATCTTCTCAATCGGAGAGCATGCGACACTGGAATTGTACGAAATATTCCGAGAATGGAGACAAGGAGAAACTGGTATCACAGTGCCGTTGTCAAGGTAACTCTCTCGCAATTCACTTTCATTTTCTCAGCGTGTGTAAGTCATTAGTTTTATAGCTCTGCAACAATCTTTTGCTATAATTCGCTTCATTGATCGCAAAACAGAGATGACGAATGCTTGGATTGGACACGCCAGCACTTCGGCCACGTGATCATTGCCGCATACAACCATTGGGGATATTTTAACGAGACTTTGAAAACCGAGGTAGGCCTTTCTTACAGGAAATAATTAAACACTTTTGGCTCTTTATGCGTGGGTGGACAGCCATTTTCATTCATCATTTTTTCGTCCTTAGTGACAGCAATAAACAAGCTTCCGAGTCTTTCCAGGTTACGCAGATCATCACCAACTTGAGAAACACATTTAAAGCTGACATACGTACTTACTCATGGTTGAGCGAGGGAATGAGGAACTTCACAACAGAAAAGCTGGATTCTCTTACCGTAGACATTGGGTTCCCAGCATGGCTAATGAATGAGGTGTATTTAGACACTTCGCAACCGTACAATTTGGCCATTTTCTACGAAGGAGTAAGTGCCTTGATTTGCTTTCTACGCTTTAATTAATGATAACACGTTATTGTTGTCGGCTTAGTTTGTAACAACCTGGTCCAAGCGTCAAAGCATTTTCTGATCCTGATTGCGCTTTACGTCCTGAGTCTCTAACGTTATGCAAAATTCTAATGCACAGTTTACGGTTTCCAGCTCAAATTCAGCAGATTCCCTGGAGTCTCTACTGACCACTTTACAGTTACCCTGGATTTAATCTCTTGGAAATCTTTGAAAAGCAGACAGAATTACTTCAGAGAACGTGATCCGAATTGGTATGATTAGCAATTGCTATTGAAAAAAGAGGTCCAAATGCCACTATACTGGAAACTGAAACTGATTTTCTGAAAGATTTTAATCTTTCTGTAGGTTTTCTTGGAATCCAGCCGAGCTATCTGCACATTATTCCCCTATAACAAACACACTTTGTGAGTACCCGGCCCTTTAAATTATTGAAATCTTACATCGATGTTCAAGAAAAATAATTGTTTCCAGATGACTAATCTGTGCTTTCTTGGTTTTCATTATTTCAGCCATACCAGCTCCGATAGTCAGTAGCCGTTGGATCATTCCCGCAGTAAAGTAAGTTTCTTGGCTCAAGCAAATGGTTGACTTACATTATGGTTCTCATGACTTGTAGTGATAAGACTGGTTTATTGCTATGGAAACGGATACTATGGCTGAGATTTCACAGGAGTGGTTTTCAATTTGCTTTGCAGGCACTTGACTTATGGTCGCATGGGAGTTATTGTTGCACGAGAAATGACTCGTGTTCTAGACGTTTTAGGTGAGTGTCTCTAAAAGTTTCAAGTGTTTTTTAATAGCCTTGCAATGTTAGTTTCGTCTAATCTGACGTGACGCATTCACATATTCCACACCTGTAGGAATCCAGTATAGGCCTAATGGTACGTTTAGCCGGGGAAGTGGAAGACGAGTTGCTGGCAAGTATGGAGGAAAAGACCTTATGTTTCGTTAATCAGTACAACCTGTACCAAGAAACGATCACGGGCTTAAAGGTACTGTTGATCAATTGTTTAGGAACTACAAAAGGTTTAGAAGTCCTTTCTTAAATAGCAAGTTAATTGTTTCCTGTTTTCATCTTGTCATGCCATCATGCAGGTGGACGGCAAGCGAACTCGTGACGAAAACATTGCGGACTCAACGGGATTCAACCTGGCTTTGAAAGCCTACATTAGGAGTTTTGCTAGCGAAAGCAGTAATCTTCTTCCAGGTGTGAATTTGAACAAGGAGCAGCTATTTATCATGTCATATGCTCAGGTATAGAAATGCTTGAAGAACTATACAACTTTCAAAGTCGAGGTCAGAAATGCAGTATAATGGGGGACTTCATGAGCCTTTTAATGATTCACTGTTCAATGTTTCCAGTCTCAATGCACGCAAATGACTCGCAAAGCCCTTGAAGTACACATGAATGAATCTTCCTTCAGTCCTAATCAGTTCAGGGTCAACGGGGTCCTACGAAACTCCTTGCAGTTTCCTACAATCTGGACGTCCTGTCTAAGTCCCCCGAAGGATGAGTGCGCCCTTTGGCCCATTAAATAAGGACCTTACACCCTACCGCGATTAAATGCGCAACTACTTATGCACCAGGTGCTTAACTTTTCTTATGATGAAATCAGTTTGACGTACGTTTAACTATTTAATAGCAATTTGTGGTCGTTACCTTAACAAGATTAATATGTTGCATTTGTATATACGTGTTTACAAAATCCTTTATACCACATTAAATGGTACTCTTTGTGTTAAGTCAAAACCTTAGCTTTTATAGGAGCACTCTGTTTATCACGTTCTTCATACAAATGTTCCAGCACCTTCCAAACTTGACACTATAATCACACATTGATCATGATTTAATTGAATTATAAAAAATAGCATCGATTAAGCAATGCCCTTTTCCTGTTTATATGCCAGTAACAACTCCCTCCTGAGAATCTTCCCCGATGGGGCCTTTGGAATAGCATCGACGAACTCAATGCCTCCTCTTAACTGCTTGAAAGGTGCAACTTTCTCCTCCAGAAACTTGTGCAAATCCTTTTCCTTCAACCCCTCATCCTTCTTAACAATGTAAGCTCTGGGAAGCTCCCCACTCTCAGTATTGGGTACGCCGATAACCGCCACATCCGCCACTCCTGGATGATCCCTTAGGATTCCTTCAAGCTCGGACGGCGCTACTTGAAATCCCTTAACTTTAATAAGCTCCTTCAACCTATCCACTATGTAGAAATGCTTATCCTCGTCATAATAGCAAATATCACCAGTACGAAGCCAACCATCAGCATCAAGGGTCTCTGCGGTGGCCTTCTCATTCTTGTAGTAGCCTAACATGACCTGCGGGCCGCGGATGAGCAGCTCTCCGCGCTCATTGGGTCCTAGCACCTTCCCACTTTGGGGGTCCACCACCTTGCACGTTGTATTTGACAGGGGCACGCCACACGACCCCACTTTCGTGTTCCCTGTCCTCCATGGAATGGCGTGGCTGGCGGGGGACAATTCGGTCATGCCATACGCTTCCTGGAAGAAAATATCCTTTTGAGCTTTGTTCAACAACTGATTGATGATTTCCGATCCGATGGGTGCCGCAGCTGCTAAAATGCACTCTATGGATTGGAAGTCCTCCGTCACGATCTCCGGATACTGAGTCATGAATGAGATGATGGGAGTGACGAGATGAATCGTCGTTGGCTTGTGGGACTTGATGGTTTTGGTGAAACTGGCGGGGTTGAAGTTCGGAAGCACCATCACATGCGCCCCCTGGATCGCGCCAAGAAACACGATGGAGGAGGAGCCAAAGGCGTGGAAAAACGGCAAGATTCCCACCAACCGCTCTTGTTGCTTTCGCTCCTGGACTGGACGCACTACGGTGATTGACTCTTGACCGTACTGGAACCCGTTGGCAAGGAGGTTGTAGTGACTCAGGGCCACGCCCTTGGGCGGACCCGTCGTACCGGAAGAGAAGGGGAGCAAGGCAATGTGCTTCCTTGCGTCGGTATCGCTGCCCTTGAGGAACTCGAAGCCCGTGGGGTCAGTTTTCATCAGGTCTGTGAACGAGATGCAGCCTTCGGGTGCTTTCCCGAGCACGATGATGGCTTTCAGCTTGTGGGCTTTGCTGGCTTCGATAACTGCCGGTGCAAAGTATTCGGAACAAATGACCACGGAAGCGCCTGCATGGACTAGTTGGCGACCGATTTCGTCTGAAACCAATTAAAATTTTTATATGTGACACCTTGAAAGGGTCTCATTTTGATAGAATTGGACAAAAATAATTGAAGTTCAATTATTGAACTCACCAGCAGTGTACATTGGATTAACAGGTGAGACGGTCAATCCAGCGTCCAGCGCTCCGAATAATCCTATGGGAAACTCGGGCAAGTTTTGCATTACAATTCCAACTATGTCGTGCCGCTGAAGACCCAGTTTCATCAACCCGGCTCCTATGCCCCGGCTGTAGCGGTATAATTCATCAAAGGTGTATTTTCTACCGGTGACTCCGCATTCCTAAAAAAGTTTCAACCACTTTTGATCATAGCTGTAAACTCTGGTGAGCTCCACCCCTTATCGGTTGAATTACATTAGAGATAAGCATCATGGCAGACAATCATAGTAATTTTGTAAGCAAACATGCTGCTATTACCATGTAGGTGAGTTTCCCATGCTGCCTGACTTTTTCCCACACGTGTTCCATCATGGTCAGGTTTTCTGGAATCTCACAGTCGGGCTCAGGACTCTTGACCCAGAGTGCTTCCTCTGTCGACGAGCTCTCATTTCTAAAAACGGAGGCAACTGACATGTGTCTGTTGTAATTGGCACATATTGCAGATCGTTTCCGAAGTTTTCGGAATAACTTGTGGCTTTCATGAAACCGGGAAGTCAGTCTTCTGGCAAGCGTCGCTCCGTGGGCAAGCACTGTGGCCATTATCGAGATTCAGAAATCTGCAAATCAATTTCTGTAAAATCAATTCACATTCACTTTCCTTAAGTATCTGTAAACGCAGAACAAGATCTTCGAATCGAAGTTTGCCTGTATTAAAATCTGTGATGTCTTTGCAAAATCAGTCTCGGCTCCAATTTTCTGCCACTTGTTACAACCGCGCTGGGCAAATGCCAACCTGCTCAGCTTCTACTTTGCGAAATGCCGTGGCTATTCAACCAGCAAGTTTTACACAAAAAATTCTGCAAAACTGAAATCTGTAAACTGGCAGTTCAAGTCCGTAGTCTTGCTTCTTTTCAGCTTGTCATGAAATTGCTTTTAGGGCCCAACCTCTTTCTGATACACGCAAAGCATGGTCTTCCACACCCGCTGATTGCTACTCCAGAAACTGGCTTACGTTTATTATCATTACTTAAATCACGGCATCATTCTGCCTTCTGCATCAGTTTCCTCTTTGCGTGAGCATTAAAACTTCATTATCTCCAGCCAGAGCAAAAAACTCCAACAATGTGTCCATGCTCGGACATCTAGGCATGCAATCCTTAACTAAACTGGTCGCATGTCCATCTCAATTTCTTCAAGTCTTGTGGAACTCATAGCACATAGTTTAAATCTTAAAAATCACTGTATTCTTCATCTCCTGCTTTATCCTAATCTCCATAAAAGATGTCAAGCGGCTTCTGATCTCTGTGTAGCAATGCCGGCGCAAAATATTTGCTCATCCGCAACCAGCTAACGAGCTAACTCATACACAACACAATTGCACAACTTGTGCCAGATCAGGTAAGGAAATGAAAGGCTTTCATTTTGTATGATCTGAACAATCTGAATCTGCACATGTTATGGCAGCCTCCTCGCAGCCTGTTCAAAGTCCAAACTCTATTACACGCATATGGTAGACCAAGTACCATTTATTAAGATGGTAGCCAACTATTTTTTACGATTCCCATCTCAACATCTTTCTATGCCTCAAGGTTTCCACCAAAAAACTTTTCAAAAATTGGTTGTTGACAAAAAGACTATCAAGGCCACTTCAGCTGTGGTTTCACCAAAAAACTGTTAATTAAAAGCTTAACTCACCTGTCGCGTTTAAATCACAAAGGTTGACTTGCCAGTCGACTTGCAAGATTTTCACTGGCAATTAATACTTGTGAGAATGGAAGTAAAATGTATCACAGATCATGGTACAATTTGCTAAATGTGCTTTCACAATATCAGGGCAAACTTTTCCTCCGTGAGCAGAAGATTGTCTTAAAATTGTGCAATTCTCTCAGCCGAAAAATGCCCTTTGGGAAAGTATGATTCCGAAATTCTCACGGTTTTGATCGTGCAAATCTGATGTTTACTCTTTTAGCTTTTATCTCGCTAATATCAAACTACTAATTTTCAGGTACTTAATCACAATTTGAGGTAAAACCCGAATTCGATTCACTGATTGTTCCTCCAGTTCATCACTTATTGGCAACAATATGCTTCAAGTCTCAATTCCGTTCAAACTCACCACAAATAAAAACACGTCTTCCTGTAGCCTATGAACCGGAAATTAAATCGTTGACAGATCCCAAGAAATTTCTAACTACCGTTAAATCAAACCTTATTTGTCTTTAAACCACCACTAAAACAAAATCTTATTATTTGTTTCACCTCACCGCTTGTTCCAGATTGACAGATTCCTTCACTTTACGCACTCAACATGTACTTAATGAGCTGGAAATGTTTTGACGCAAAATTTGGTAAACACACTTGATA
>VRMD01002282.1:0-13733 GCA_009872375.1 Sminthurides bifidus | reverse complement strand
TCAAGGCTCCAAAAGGATATTTGAGGAAAGCTGAGAGAAAGTGGAGAAAGCTAACAGTTTCCTTTCGATTCATTCGTGGGTACCGCCTACCAGGTGACTTAATTCGATGAAATACCAGCGAATCTAATATAACACAGACAGATTTTGAAGTGGTAAATTGATTTGCAAAGCTAGAGTAGGAGGTATATAACTTAGTTAATAAAGTTATAAGTTGTGGTGAGGTAGGAAATACGTGGAGAAAGAGCAAACCGCTTACATGCCTTTGAGAAACCCAGAGCCATGAATGACTATAGATTAGGAGATTGTTCAAAGGATGCTCTTGTAAGAAGGGGAAGGGCTTTTGTAGAAAACTCTAAGTAAGCTAGGACTTTGAAGACTTTGAACGAAAGCGAGTAAGTCCCAGCTCATTTTATCCATACCTGCTTGGGCAGTTCAACGAAGGTATTATTGCATCGGTGTCCTGAATTGGAGCAGAACTCTTTCTGCCCTTTTTCAGCTCATTGTGGCACAAAAAGGCTGTATAATTAAAGGAGAAAATTTCAGAGTAACAGGATAGGATTGCATGGAGTTTTAAGAACAAGTTGTCAAAGTCTATGCCTACAGGACAATACACTAAAGCGAAGAGCTGAATAAAATTTGGAAGCATAAAAAGCTGGTTGGTACCTTTGAAATTCAAAGCTGTCACAATGCATAAAAGTTGCAAAAGTTTGATGAATAAGAGAGAAAGAGGGAATTCAAGACACGCACTGAGGATGACGATTAAAAAATTAGCACCGACAAAAGAAAAGAAGCCAACTGGAAAAGACGGAGACCGCAAATGCCGTCGAGGGACTTGCAAGTCCATAAAGTTGGTGAAAAAAGAAGTCAAACATGTCTTTGCCTTTCTTTCTTTAGCAACATGGCTTCACACACTCTTTGGGTAGTCTAGGATGGTAAATATTTGATGAAGGGAAACTTTTGGGAAGAGGACGTAGGGTTTCAATTTAAATCCTATCCATTTTGTAAGAGTATGCAAGTGGTGGTCCTATTACCGGGGACCAGCTCGTGAACCTTTATGAGCGTTTGTTCATTCTTAACCCTTGCATATGGAGTTTCATTCATCTTCCACGTAAAGCGAGCCCGGCTAGAGAACTGGAGTAGGGATTCATTAGTTCATGTTTCATTCCCATGTCTTACTCAGTTACCGTTTCTAAATTCGGATCATGCTCATATTGATCATTTCTCGTGGNTTCATTAGTTCATGTTTCATTCCCATGTCTTACTCAGTTACCGTTTCTAAATTCGGATCATGCTCATATTGATCATTTCTCGTGGGCCTTTCTGACAGGGCCCATGCGATCGCAGAAGGAATTGCCAATGTGTTGCTCAAATCGCCCTTGGGGCACGTGGACTTGGAGCTCAATTGTCATTGTGTGTTGGCTGCTTCCTGCATACTGATGAGATAAGGATGAGACATGTGTTACGATACGAGCAGCTTTGATGCTTTTGACCACATTTTAATTGAAGGAAAATTGCAAGCGCTTCTTAAACGCTTATGTATTGTAGTGTAAGGCTGAACAGAACTCTTGACGAGCCTCCGAAAAACGATATAACAAGGAGAAAGGCCACAATCATTTGGAAGCTTTTTCCTGGAGATGTGACTCAGTAGGAATAATCTTAGGCAGCTGATTCAATAGAAAAAAGAATGGAGTATAGCTGAAAATATTCCGGCATCGTGTCTGTAATTCAGCAGTGAATGCTTTCAATGGCAAAATAGATAGCTTGATAATAAAATTCTAAATAGAAGAGTGATAGGATTTGCACTGGAAACGTTTTTAGAGCATCCGTATGTATACGAACATTCAACCTCATATATTTTTTGGATATGCTACCTGCAAGAGAAGCATATTTAACTCACTCAATCGGTCGGAATTGAATTGTCTGTTTGTACTAAACCGGAAGCAGTTTAATCTCGAAGGCTTGTTGCGAATGAGGAGCGAATTTCAAGTCTGTGATGTCATTACCGTCTCTGCCATGAGAAAATTCTCGTATTGAAGGAAGGACAATCACTATCAATGAATAAAAATTCTGATGTAAATTTAATGAACTAGCTTTTTCTCAATCTTTCTAGCCACGTGTACAATCTGCTGGCTATCACTTAGTCTTTTTCAAGGAAAAAGCAAGGTAGATACTGCAAGAAGATATTGCTAAAAGAATTGGAACAGAGCAAGTCCTAAGGGTTCATGCTTTTACTTACTCGTATAGCATAATGAGGAAGGAGTTTATAGTTCCCGTCAGCTCTTCTAATGACTTCCCTGAACTTTTTATGGTACGTCTTTAATTAAATATATCGGCAAAAAAATCAAATATGACTTATATGAAACTGTAGCACTTAAGGCGGTGGTGCAAGTCAAGCTGGATAACATTGGGAGCACTATAAACTCTGATTCAAGGCAGGGACATGGAATCAAAAACTTTGATTTGATCACTGGACAGTTTTATGGGAAGCAAAGGCTACTACGCTTTGGCTCGAATAAGTAGGAGTTTATAACTCGATAAGCCAGCTTTATAAAACGAAACTTCCACTTCCCATGACGAATTGCTAGTCACCATCACTTTAAAAACCTCACCTGAACTGGCGTATTAGGATGTTATGGTAGATACTGATACTGTTACTAATGCAGACTGAAGCTGTCAGTTTCTTCATTATGAAAAGCGCAAATGCTGAGAGAGCTATGTTATGAAAGAGGAATCTTAACCGAAGTAAAGCTCCTTAAGTTTCTAAACCTAACTGACATTTTAATTTCTCTTTACTTTCAGGCTGTTGCCGAAGTGAATAACTACGTCGCCCAGTTTCGGGACCTGCTCATACATATCGGACAATCAAGAGACGGACCTGAAATGAGGGAGAAAATTCGGAGGCATCGGCGTCAGTGCATTGAATCGTGCCGACATGCGGTCAACCTTCTATTACAACAAGTCCGCAGGTAAGTTTCTAATCTAATTTTCAGTTTAAGCTACCAAGTGACGCCTCCACTCAAACATTTGTTAAAAAACTTCAAATGGAGCTGAAAATTGATGTCATAGAACTCATGCAATAGTAACAATCTATTACATTACGATGAGCCATACAATGAGTCGTTTTCACTTTTTAGTGATGCATCAGAAGGACTTCCGTTGGATTTCAGCCCTCAGTTAGTTCTACTATTCTTTTGCACTCAGTTATTGCTGAGAGAGCTACGAAAGTGTCGCAGGCTGGTGATGACGTTACCGATAGACATGACTGCCTACTATGGTAAAAATTGAATTTTTCGATTTGACTGGTAGTGGATTGCTGATTGTATTTCATAATACATGCGTAGTTACGGTTGAGCTCGGATATTTGCAGCTGAGAACCGACCAGGGCCTTCTAACCTAGGATGGAGTGTTATCACAAATAATACTGTGTCGTCAACTTAACCCGGATTTCAATCAAGAAGAATTATGTTCAATCGACAAGGACACCGTAGAAGTATCAACTTTCTTGGATGAAATGCAAGAGTTTATGCCCAAAGAAAATACTCAAGCCCTTGCACTTGCAGGAGAAGATGTTTTCTCTAAATGGACCAGAAGACGTCGAAGGAAAAGCATGTATCGTAATTTCGGGTCCTTATGTTGCGTTTCCAAGTCGGGTCGGTTTACAGTATAGCTTGTTAAGTTAATACATATTAAGCTTGATGTACAACTCGTTCACAGTGTTAAGTTACAGTTGTATCACAGCATAATATCTCAATTTTTTATCCAAGAAAATATTTAAGATTATGCAACTTATCAATGTAACTCAGGGCCAGGTTTGAAAACCACTTAAAATGCCAAATTAACCGTACAGCTTGAACTTGTGTTCGCTAATTCCAGGATGGGGTAGTTGTAAGAACTGCAAAAACAGAAACTTTGCAAAGAGACATCGATGGAAGTAATGGAGTGAAAGTGCGCTGCACGAACTGCTAGATTCTAATTCCGGTCTGCTTTCCCTTAACCAGATGATGACTAGAAGACACGAATAAGAACCGAATAGGCCCATCTATGGTACCAACAGTGACCATTTCACCGTCTGATATGACCTGTAGCAGGTCAAAATATCTAGCGTCTTAAAAGGGCTGTAAAGATACGATGCTCTAGAATTCCTCCTAGAATCCTTTTGTAATAGTCATTTGCTGATTTAAAACTTTTTTGGGCAACAAAATGCTGCCGTAAGGTGTTACACGTTAAATTTTTTATTTCCTAGAGATAAACTGCAAGAAATATTAATCCGGTCCGGTACTATCGCTGCGCATCGCATTAAGCAGGAATATAATATTACATTGTTTTTGATGATTACAACAATGTACATTATTACAAATCAATTGTGAAAAAAAATCAAATTAGTTGCTTGTTGTAAAAAATCCAAGCACAAGTGCCATAGATACTGTGTTAAAAAACCCTAATCCATTAGCAATAAATGCCGGAGGCAAAAACAACTTTGACGCTTTTTGTATAAACAGGATAAAATCGGATTCATAAGACTGTCCGGTTCAGCGCGTCTGATCGTGTGGGGGCGGTTTCGGTGAACCGGATTTACCGATACTAAAATCTTGAAAATGGGAATGTTTTTTCTCTGACTTTGTTTCACTTGCAATTCACTTTTTTTAAAATGGTAAATTGCTTGGATAAAAGATTACAGCAGTAGATTTTAGTGTGCTAGTGCACTACTCACTCGATAGTTGCCATGGTACAGGCAACACTAAACTTGTGTGGCGAGTAGCGACGTTTCGTGTGACTACTGTACGCGATTTGTATTAGCTGCTAAATACAGAAAGCCCTACAGAAGTCCGCGATCATGGACATTTGCACCAATAATCTGCGATAGTTTTACGCTGGGAGTCTTTAAAATTTGACGAAAGGCAGGACAATTGATTCGATATCGATATACTGCAAAATCTCGCTAACATGACGAATTCTATCAGGTATTTCAGGCTATATTTGCGCCCACCTTTCAGTGTTGCGCAGAGAATTTCCGCTAGATGCCCCATCTGCCGAATGGCTCAGCAGAATTTGATTTTACGGAGACCATCAAACGGTGCTGAACTTAAAAAACTAACCTCATGGAGATACTCACAGTAGTTCTAGATAGTATTCCAGAACTTTCAAGAACCATTGGCAATGTCAAGCGACAAATCCCGTATGGTTTCTGGCGTTTTAGAAAAAAAATTCACGATTTTCAATTTTTGATTTTCGAGGTAAAAATGCTTTCTAAGCTCCCAGGGAGTCGTTGAGGCGTTTATTGTATGGATCCACAGGCCAGTTTTTTGGTGACAACTTTCCTTCGTAACATAAGTGTCCGATCGGACAGAGACATGGCTTATTCGAAAGAGCGTCTCAAGATCTTGGATGAGTTAATATCATTGATATTGAAGCATGCGTACAAGAGCTGTAGAGAAAATCCTGTTATAATATCACGATTTTGAGCATTCGATTCAGGGCAAGAATTGTATAACATTCACCGTCATAGCTCCGACTAGCCGCTGCCAATTTCAAAGAATGACACGTCGTTCGAAAGAGCACTTTGATGGTTACAAAATAAATATTAAAAAGTAAAGTAAATTTTATGTTGAAGGCGGTTGTAGATCACGTCAAAATTTTGATCAACCACTGTTACCACGTGATAGAGCATGTCAAATTAAGTGGAAATCCACCCTTGCTTGGTACAATGGACGGATGAAACCTTCACCATTGAAAAGAGCGTAGGCCATTAAGTTCGAAAATGTTGAATTAATGGCCAAAATTTGTAATAAAATCACGATCCAAAAAATCTTGATTGTCTCCAACGTTTAAATCCGAGCTCAAGGCGTAAGACGTAAGGCGTCCGAGCTCAAAAAGCGGGATTAGGACTTTATGATGCCCATGATTGTGGCCACTAGAGGCATTTAAGATTTTAACGCGAGTGCCTAACAAGACTTTTTGGATCGTGATTTTAGAAGATTAAATTAAGAATTGAAATAAAATGAAGAACCATGAAATTAATCTACAATTCCAGAGAACAGCAGCTTACCAACACCAGGTGAAAACTCTAACATTACATCTTCAGGAATCGATTTGTATCCAGTGTTGGCATGGTTGATTCGGGCTGGTTTTAAACACTGGTTTCATCCGGTTTAATCCGGTAAAAATGAGACCCCAGTGGTTGAAACCAAAAGCATTGTATTAAGTGCACACACTGGTTTCACTGCTTCTAATAAAACGCAAGACGATATATGCAAGTGACGAAGATACCTTCAGAAGTAGTGGAAGCGTTCAATGCTTGTGCGTCATTGCATCCACGGAAAGTTACACATTACATAAGTAAATGTCTTGCCTAACATGTTTTTATGACATGTTGCCTTACATGGGTTCATGTCTCATTGTACATTATGAATTCATTTCGTGCTTATTTTTAAGTTTATGTCCCATTGAATGTCTTAATTATCTGATTACGTGGACCTCGTTGACTTTCATGGATTAATGTCTCACTTGTTCCCTTAATTTTGACTGCATGAGACTAGAACCCATGCGAATGAATGAGATATCATTTGACGATCGGTACTGCCCAGTTGTGCATGCACTTACGCACGCACAACGCACCCACGCACGCACACACATTTTGGTCTCCTACATCAACTGGCTTCGCCAGATAATAAGCATTATTCAGGCTTCGAATTAGCGAAAATGATCACATTTGTGACATGTTCTAACTCACTAGTTACTCATCAAGTTGGCTTTAACCGTCGAATTAAATCATATCATCAATTCGAAATTTTTGGACTGGTGCACTTGAAGATCGAGTCGGACATTATAAAGCTTTTAAGCTCTATAGGGTATTTAATTTAAAGCGCTATAAAATATGTGACTGAAACTGAAGCTACTTGGATCATAGAGATAGAGGTTGAATCGAACGACTGTGTCTGGAAAAAAAGCCGACACGATGCAACTCGCGATCTTCCACACGAACCTTCATCTCTATACCACCTCGAACCTCTGCATACGCGACGTAGGAACGAGATTGCTTCAGTTGGAAAGCACCAAGGGTAAGGTACTGAAGATCCTCAATTTAAAGCCTCGGAAACTCATCAAATTTAATATCTAATACTGGAACCTATATATGTACAGACTTCCGCAAAAGTCTGTTCCTATCCAAGTAGTCTTTCAGAGCATTACCTTTAGATTTAATCTCCTGAATTCGCTGCATGTAGCGTTCACCATTCGCGAATGACAAAATCGAGCAACGGAAGGCATAATTGAGTGCACAAGCTATCCTAAAATAATTGCCAATATTTGTGAGATCTCCTGCATCTATCGAAAAACTTGAAAATCAACGTGGCCATTTCTGAATTCGTTAATCCATCTAGTCAACAATACGAGACTCGTTCGACTCTTAGGCTGTGTGTTGCTTAGCATTCCGCTGAAGATAATGTGGCATTTCTACTTGGAGCCCGAGATCAATCAAAAACTGAAGTCGCTGAGGCCATGGTCAACTATGTCACCTTTTCGAGCCAAGTCCACAGTTTAGTCGTATCATCTGCAATACTGCTCTTAAAAATCGCAGCGTCATTGTTTTTCCCATCGGAAAAGTATGGTCCATCACACGCCAGAATTGTACCATGTCTAAAAACCGCCATCTTCAAGAGATGTCTCGACTTGTGGACACAAAACGACCCCTGTAAAACCAAGTAGTTGGAGCTCTATGGTATATATACGTATGTACCATCGATTGTGATAATCACAACACTCTGAGGGCTGTCATTGCGTAAATGAAGAGACTGCGCAAACACAGTGTTGTGTTGGCTCGCCGATTGTCGTGGAAAAAGCTTCTGGCCCTAGATGAAGTGGAGCGAATAGTTCCATTAGAGCCTTACGTACAATAGCGATATTCATACTCACGAGAGTATGTCGCTCGGATCTGTGATTTAAGATATGTTGATTACCTGACATGATACCCGGCTGAGGAGCGTATTGTGTTGTACCAATATTAGAGACATTGCAGAAGATAGAGGGAGTTGATATGCATTGTGTGAAGCATATTCTGATTTGGTATGTGCCCGAATGGAACTAGGAGCTCGAAAATCTAATCACCCGATACGAATATTGATTCATTAAAAAGATCCTCTCTCCTTGGCTCATTATGTCTCTTCAAGCTAATAAGAGATTGCAGGAGCTGGAGTATTTTCTTTGTAAAACGGGTAGCGTATCTGCTTTTTGCCAGCGCGTCTTGTTTCCGTCTTAAGGGCGGAGATTTTATGCATGATAAAGCACCAGGCATGTAAAGTCCCTATCGCCACTTCCACTCCTACTACAATTTCTTTGAAATTTATTTCGAGGACTATCACTTCTGTGAAAGGTCCTATACTCTACTAGTCAAGATTTATTATCTTTTCATCAGGAAAGTATTAGTTGACTCAATAATTAACTGGGTCACTGGCTTAAAACTATTTAGTCTGGCTGTAAGAGCTGACTGGGGGTACTCGCTTGTAGTCCAAGGAGTTGGTACAAATATATAATAGAATTAAGGCACTATTATTAGCCTTTTTGACTTAAGGCAGCTTCGAAAGCTTCTAAGGGCTAGAATGCTCTCTTCCACCAGCCAGCAATGGCCGGTAGCCTCACTTGTGACTCAACCATGAATCATGGTGGGCTTCCGTTACGGGGTTTCCACTCACAGAATAGCTGCTACTAAAATGTAATATCAAGACCTAAATTGCTTTTATACTCCTCATTACATGTGACGGATTTGTCAAATGTGTCCACAGAATCGTGTTTCCACGATCGTATATTTCGTATATGTTCTTGAATGTTATTATAAATAAATATTTTCAATTTAAGGAGCTTATGGAACCTAGTAAGGTAAGCAGTTAGTACGATTCAAAATGATCATAATTTTAAGGTGTGCTAATTTATTACTACTATTCTAATTGTATTCTACGTGTGTAGTGGTGATAGTATGGTAATTATCGCGCACGGACAATACACTTGTGGACACAAAATCGGAGACCCGTTGGAGTTATCAATATGAACGTTTCTATTATTAAATGCATTAAAGTTGGTACACATTATAGCTCTAACGTTACAAATTCCGGCAAACATTTTGAAACTGATTCAAGTCAAGCGTCGGCTCATACACCTGGTTTTCTCCATTGTTAACACTCCGCTTCAGTTTCTGATCAACCAGTCTCGTCCGAGTATTGTGCCTTACTGTGTGACCTCTCTTAAATTTTTCAATCAAAGGAAACCAATGGTTTGCCTCAATACGCAAATTATGATTGCGACATGAACCGAAAGTAGCAACCCCCTGTGCCATTACTGCTACGAGGTTGCTATGACTCGAATCTTTTCCTCACGTTCCAAGGGCCTCCATTTTCTTTTCCACACGTCGATAATCGCTTTTTTTAAGTGAAACAGGCAACCAATTAAATCCGTAAAATGTTCTGGAAATACAGTCCGCACTGCTTTGATCGCTGACGTCTCAAAGTCTGTTATAACGACCTCCTCTTGTTTAATTCCGGATAGGTTGGAACAGTCTCTGGTAATATATCTTTCTTTTACCAGGTGAATACGCATATGCAAGTGGTACAGTGGCCTTTCCATCGATGATACCAAGAATGGTAAAAACTTGAGCTAACATATGTGGGCACGATTTGAAGGTACCATCTAAGAACCAGACCGGACTAAAAGGTAATTTGTAAAACCGAAAACATGTATCTCGTAAGCGCTTCGTGTGACACAATCTTCCTAAATGGGATATTATAAATTAACTTACATCGAGGTTGTATTCCGTCGCCCACCCAAGCATGCGTCTACCTTGTTCGTCCCCATCTTATAGTAAGAATATATTTATGTCTCAATTTCAGTTTGTCAGGAATTACTAAATTTTCAAGGGTATCACCCGAATTTGCTGACCCAAACAGCTTTTACCTATTACGTTGAACTTCTCTCCGCTCCGTGTCGCTCCGCTTTGTATGATCGGTTCGCAGATTTTCACGAATACTGTATTCGGCAGTCAATAATAAAAAATCTTACTCCGCCTCTTGTGGTTCACGATCATGTTGTCCAGTCAAAAATGTGCCGTTTTGTTTTTACGTGTATTTTGCACTTGCACTGTCGATGCCATTCGAAACGGTATGACTTGCCTCCAACTATCTCACGATTGTAGATGAAAAAATGATTCACTAGACAATTCTGATCCCTTTGTATCCAGCCCTTCATTGGATATTAGAAGGAAAAACAGGAGAAAGCTACCCATATCTCCAGAAGTGCAAGACTTGATACATATTCCTGATGAATATAAACTTCTGAAGCCAAAGCAACTTTTCAATGCAGAAGACAATGCCATGGACCTGCATGTGATGATGACGGTAAAGAAAATTCGCATCGTATAATTGATTTCGAAATGGCAGTTAAAATAGAATATGATGACGAAAACCACATTGTTACGTAGATATAAAATATTGTGTATAGAATTTATGAGAATACATGATAGAAAACATGATACCGGATCATGTTGAGATTAAAACTAATAAAAAAAAATATTGGGGTAACATAAAGATCGGGATCCTCGTCCCTTACCCTGGTAGGAACTAGATTCAGCAGACGGCTCTTCACATTCATTTGGTACTAAAACACGACATACCATCCAATATTGAGAAAAAAATCTTAAAGATCTTTTTAAGATCAATCGAATGGCACCTAGCTCATTTTGCGAAAAATTGCGCGATCGGAGCTACAGCCGCGCAAAGTTTTGCAATTTTGGCAAACATTGGTTGCACGGCCCTCATATGGCCCCGAACCCCACCAAGATTGGTAGCCATGCACAACTTTGCATAACTAACAATTTGGGAGGGTGAAACTTTCCGCGGGGTCAGAATTGACCCTTGACCTTTTCAAGGGTCAAACCCCATGCAAACCCTTACGCTGGTACCTGTCGAACGGTGCACAGGTTACTGAGCTACGATTTCTTAAAAAAACTAGCCTGCTGTGCAACGTCCTGGAGAAGTTGCGCTTCTGCTTACCCTACTACTTGCCAGAAGAAGGCCAACATGTTTTGCTACTCGACTCTTACTCGTACCATATAAAGACTGAAAACTTTACTCACTTCCATTACAGTTTAAAAATTCATTTGATTCCACCTGAAGCTACATCCGATGTGTTACTTCTTGTATCACAAAAATCGGAGCGCTATGATGTATGACCGAGAGAAGTGGTGCTAGGAATTCAGTCAACGGTGTTCAGACAGCTCCAGGATGGAGGATTCTCCGGTATTTTCAAGTATGCGTGGTTCAAGAGTGACTATTTCGATGAGAAGCCCAGAGCCAAGGAGCGTATCACTCCCTTCCAGCATTTGGAAAAGTCCAAGTTCGACTCCGGGAATCATGTTTTTGCGAGATGTACGATTTCAATGTTCCTGAACAAAGCTTCAAGCACATTTTTTGCCGACCATTTCGTTGACCAGAATGATGCTCACAAGGATCTTCATGAAGTTACGCGCAAATAATTACTGATAATCGCATTTGTTAGTTCTTGCATACCTGATATAGCTAGTACTTAAATGTCCATTTGTGCTTACTAGTAGAGGCACACTGATGGCTAGAAGTGGGTTTACTTTCGAAGCCGAATTAGGTGCCATACAGTGCAAGCTAAAAAATTTGAAGCCAAAAGGGGCGATCAGCAAACTGCCCGAGTTACGCAAACACCACAGCTTGAAGCTCCCAGTTCTATCATTTTCGGTCATGAGCTTCAAAGGCCGTCGGGTGAGGTTCGGGGAAGTGGCCGACCAGCCAAACAACTTAAATTGATGAATCTGTAGTTAAAAGTACATTACTGATTTCCTTATAGCTATAACTTTGTGTATTTAACCCATGTTTAGATACCCTGTGGCTCAAATGATGATTTGCAACATTAAAATCGATATTTTTGATGCAGAAGTTACCGTAAAATATGGTCGAGTCTGTAGAGTGGGTTTTGATGAAAAATCGATTTGGGCGAAAAAGGGAACGGTAGCTGCTTTTGGTACCCCCGGAACCAGGAAATGGCTGTTTTGAAACTCGATGGTGTCACCAAATTTCAAAAAAGAATTTTGTCGCGGCTAGTGTCACCAAATTTCAGATCAGAAATGTGTTGCGGCTAGGCAAGAGTTGATCAGTAAATACGTTTTTGAGCTGGACACAGCTCAGCCCTTTATGTATCCGATATGTACAAGCTATTTGTTAATAATATGCAAATAACTGCGATAGCTTCATGTACTCTTGTCAGGGCCGAAACTGCCTGACAGTGTTTCAGATATTGTAATAACTACGATGTATTCTGGTGTAACATTTTCGCAAGTCAGTGGGGCACATCAGAAAAAGTAAGGAATAGGATTGTGAAACAAAAGAATCCTCATATACAATTACATGCATGGTTAACCATCACAGGATAATGCAACTATGTGATCGGTGGCATGTTTTAGTATAGAGGTTTTCACCAGTAGAACGTAAATGCTTAAGAGAAACTTGTTAGTGCTCTTCTTCTGAGTGATGTGATGCTCATCAGTCGAATGACAAATGTATGGGGGGTAGGTAACTTATGATGGATCGTTGATTAACTGCTACATTGTTCTTCGGCTGATGCGCTGCCTGTTGGCTATAAAATAATTAGTAACACTTTGCCTAAGAACTGTTAAAGTGGCAGTTTAGAAACGGCAAGGGTACTGCTTGGGTTTATTTGATTCTTTGAAGCCTCGGTATTTTCTTACAATGCCGTCGGGACTTTCGGTTTTTTTCCTACTTGCTGCGTTTTGCTTCTTTTCCATGAAGGTAAGTTGAAGCATTACTCAATTGTAAGAATTTGCTATGGAGGAGCGGAAGTAATCATGTCTGGATCCGTTTGTTCCTTAAAAATGCGACTCCTCCGTGCACTAGAACCCATGCCTTGATACCCTTGACGCCCTCCCTTACGTTTTAGTAAAAGAACTCCCCCTAATTTTTTTTAATTCTAGAGACTTTTCATATGAGGTAAATTTGTCCTTTGTAGGCCGGTGAACAAAATCTAGGAGAGAACATTGATCAGTTGGAGACTTCTGTAACGTTGCTGGAAAAATTCGGAATGCAAGAAATGACTGGAGTAAGTGACATTCTTCAAAATAACAATTGGCGTTATAGATAAGCGTAGCACTATAAATAGCAAGTACTAATACAGCAACTATAGAAGAAAAGGTTGTGGAAGGATTTTGCACTTCAGAATATTACATATTGGGATCGGTTGCTTTCGCAACAACATTATAGCTGGGTGTGAGCATAGAGAATGACATAATTCATGATGAAGATCAATTTGACCTCCGAGTTCTTCGTGTGCATGTCTTGCAATTGGTTTTGAGTGATAATGAGTTTGGCGTGTAGCAGGTGCAGGCTAAAGACCACGGCGAAGCGGCGGTTAAAAATATAGTTTGGTAGTGGAGAAAGTTCCCCAACAGAGCACTTTACTCTTTTACTAATACGAATTTCACTGCCAAGTCAAAAGCATTTCTAATAGTGACCCCCAAAAAATGCGACCGAGATTTCATCTGTTAACTATTTCAGCCTATAAAGGAAGCCCTCGGTGCCCTGAGAATGGCGAAGAAGCAACAAGACCAAGCTGCAGCAAAGGAAGCTCGATTAGCAGCGTCTACCACAAGTACTTCAACTGCAAGACCGACCACCACGGCTGATTTCGCTGCAAAGTCTGATAGACCTGAT
>VRMD01002281.1:0-13735 GCA_009872375.1 Sminthurides bifidus | reverse complement strand
CATACATTCAGCTCACATAACGTGATTAAGATAAACCACTCATAACAAGAATAGTACAAAACAGGATGCTAGTATAGAAAGTAATTCCTGTCTGCCGACATCATACGAACACAAATTCAGGCCCAAGTTTGCCACCAGCCAGGGCACGAGAATGGACCAACGAAGCGTGTTTTACGACCAAGAACATGCAGAATGCAACCCATTGCCTATATGCACCAAGACTTGAACCCGTGGACCGGTTGAACGATAGGATTTGAGTTGGAAATCCTTGTTGAAATAATCGGTGGTTCTGGTTTTTTATCGCTTTTAATAGTATAATCCTCACCTGCAGCGGATGTGGGAAACCGTAGCGAAGCATGTACGAACCTCCCCCTCATCCATACTCCTTTGCTAACGTCTGCAATTAAAGAGATGAGTACCAATTATGAGTATTAATAATCGTGAAAATCATGCAATTAACAATCCTGCGATAAGAATAACCATAGGCTAAAGCCCTTTGATGCCGTTTAAAGCCTTGGCTCAAGCATCAGCATCATGACGTCCTTCTTGAGCCTGGGTCATCTGCAGTGAATGCAGGCTAACTTTACCTGTAATCATAGTTTGCGTTAGGTCGCGAAGTCGTGATATTCATCAGCTACATCACTTACATTAGTCAGTCACAGCTTCTATGGTCAACCACGGACCGCCTGCTGAATACTACATGTGCATGCTTTGATTGGTCTAAAGAGTTTTTTAAACTCTGTAATTTTTTTTTCAATACACCAGACCAAAGTCAAGGAAGCGGAGAAAGACATGCTTGTGACTACGGAGGATGTTACACGCGTGAGAGACTTGAAGATTTTTATGACTTTTTTAACGGAGGATTCAGCATCTTCTGTCTTACTGTGTGTGCATCTCGTGTACATGTGTACTTAAGTGTGATTTTGAGAAATCTCTTAAATCTCTGTCTGCTTCAAGCCTCAAGTCTCAGGTAGGCGTAAGGAGCCGGCGGATGTTGTTGTTGGTTGGTCGGATGCGAAATCGCCACATGCTTTCGCTATCCAAGTGAGTATATATAATTAATGTAAAACGTGAAAAGCTGGTTTTGGTTCTGCATTAAATTCTAGGTTAATGTTAAGGGGCAGGAGTTAACGAAGAGACAAGTACAGAGCATGCTTGGTGTAAAAGTAATTCATGTTCTTCATCTTCTCGAGTCTTTCACCTGGTAAAGAGCACGTTGAGACTGGGACGAGGTTGTAGATTGTAGTACTTACACCATTATTTGCAGCACACCAGGATTCAAATCGAGTGGTTTGCGAACGTAACGTGCTGCCAAGCTGACTAACGCCAAGCCACGAGTCAAGTCACCCTCGCATCGCAATTTTGTTTTGCCACTCCATATTACGGCTAAATTGCTATGCATACAAGTTCTTGCGCCTCTTGTTGTTTAATCTTGTTTTTTTTCACGCGGATAAATCAGTTTTGATTGAGTACCTATAGCATGCATGCAGATGATAAGATGGATGAAAGGGAGTTTTTACCTTGTTTGCATCCTGAGTGAGACTATGTGCTAAATCCCTTCCTTCCTGCAACGTTGAAACAAGACAAATACTACCAGATTTGATATTTATTTGCTGCGCTTTCTGCCTTTAATTGGTACACGGAAGGTGGTGTTAACTTTTGCTACTTTGCTTTGCTCAGTGTGTCTGCTCTGCTTTCATTCCACCACTTGGCATTAACAACTCGGAATGATACAAAAGGTTGTTTGCGAAACGAGGCTTTGTTCCTCACCCAAACTAGGTCTCGTAAACGCAGTTTTACTAGTTCAGGGTATATGAAAACGTTGCTGATTGCAGACTTCACAACTGCAAACTTGAGGACCCATGCATTCTTGTTCGGAGAAAGGCTTGATAAGGGCCCGAAACCCTTTTCTTTAGATGGCGTAAGAGCCGTGTCGTGGTGTCATGCCACTCGATGGAAGTAAAGCAACGTCGGCGATGTGACCATGAGTAGGTGGAATTAAAAGGAAAATTAAAGCCTGAGTAACCGCCGGCGAGCACGCTTTCCTCCTTGCCATTAGTGCAGATGACCAAANGTGACCATGAGTAGGTGGAATTAAAAGGAAAATTAAAGCCTGAGTAACCGCCGGCGAGCACGCTTTCCTCCTTGCCATTAGTGCAGATGACCAAAATCAAGCTGCCGAAGTAAAGCAGGGCTGAAAATAGTGCAGTTAATTAGAAGAAGAAGAGAGAGTTAAACAAGAAGAGGAGTTTGCGATACGAATATGCACATTGTGTTTGTTGCCAATGCCAACTGAGTTGGTGTTGGTAGGAAAACTTATCAGCTTGGGGGTGTTCTGTTGCAATTCGCACACGACGCTTCGCGCATTCACAAACGTTGATGGAAGCCGCCGCTTCGCTCAATCATTATCCTGATTGTAATAGTGACACGAAGCCACAAACTAATCTGCCCACCGCCACGCTGGTATACCCCACCACCACGCCAACAGTACGTCAGACTCACACCCGTGTTTTATCACTCAAAGGCTGAAGTTGCCGTAATGAATGGCTCCCTGACCAACAACGTGCTTTTCATTTTCCCTCGGTACACAATTTGTACTCGAAACACGTACCCGTATCCATAAACCTGTAGCGATAACGATTAGCTCGCATCGCATGCAGTTTGTTTGAAAAGTTTCAACAATGGCGGCTACCGGATACGAAAATACAATGGCAATTTAACAGTCTCATAAAACTGGCTGTTGAAATCGAAATTAGCGATCGAATCAGCACTTGAGTCAGCACATTTCCTCAACCTTTCAAGCCTCAAGCCACAGTCCTCTGACCGGTACATTGAACTGAGAGTTCCAACAACCTCAAATGTCAAAAATCCATAGTGTGGCAAACAACAAAATCGTGTTCAAGCTTATAAGGCACAAGATTGGTGAATTTGAAATGTATTCACATCTCCGCCATTTTCCTTCATCTTCATGCAATTTTGTCAAATCAAAGGCAACACAAAGACTCACCTTCTCGGCTTTGAATTGAAATCTTTGAGCTCGAGTGCAAGTAACGGTCTAACGGAACCCTGTCGTTGAGTAGAGCATGGCATGCGGTAGTCTGTCTCTGCCCATGAGGCCGCCCAATGCCGGTGACAATTGTTGGAGAGATGGCGAAACAGGATGTGCGGAATGAGAAAATTCTTTAAATCTTGCAGAACTAACAGCCTTGTCTCGTTCCATTCACCTAACTTAATAATAGAGCAATCAATGCAACGGTCATTCCCAAACCTCCTCCGACTTTTAGTAGCGTTTGTCTCGTATTGAAGATGTGAGTGTCGCCGACTTGCCTTTTCTTCATTTTTGACGTGGGTTGAAAAAATTGCAAAGATATGAAAGCTGTATGTAAATGGAAACAAGTTAAATGCCAGACGTGAAATCAAACCTAATCGTTCGTGGTCCGAGACTCGTCGTTAAGTGAGTCGCCAGGCTTAAGTCAAGTAAGGCGAAACGTTTACCTAGCTCATGACATTCTTTCGTCTTGATACTTTGTCAGCCTAAGTCCACAGTAAATGGCAAGAGTATATCATCCTCAGTTTAAGAGAAAGAGGAACCACTATTGCACTTTTGAGGATTCCACCCCGTCTTCTCATCATTTTCGATTACGACCAAGGCTGCAGTCAAGAAATACGGGGCATGAAGGAAGCATTAAGTAAAAAGTAACGTATCCGGGAATGTCATGTCATCCATCCTTTTCTTATCCTTTTGTCTCACCTTCTCGAGTCTTGGTTGCATTCATCCCTTCCGTTAAACAGTACACTGCACTCTTCATGTGCACATGCTCGATCTGAAAGCTCTCGGTTCATTCATCCGTCCCATCCTGCTCCACCTCCATGTTTTTCTGTTTTTCAAGCACAATCTCAATCTCGGTCGTTGTTGTTGCCGTCGCAACAATCCTGCCGTGGCAACACAAAGTAAACGAGGAACAAGGCACTCAACGGAGCGACACCCGCATCAGCCCCCAGTATGTCTTCAAGAAGAGCGCACAGCTGTTATTTGCGGTCCCATTTGTCATCTTGAACATGAAGGATCTCAACATGCAGTTGTTGTCATCCCATGTGTTTCCAAAAGCCACGGCTTTCTTTTGCACAACAGGGAGACTTGTTTCAGAATACGAGTCTCAATGCCCATCTAAAGTGCTTGCAAAAAAATCCTTGAATCTTGACAATTGTTCGCGGATCCCATACTCTTGATCTGTGCATTACAATTAGAGGCTAGAAGAGTGTACTTCATGTTACACAGGAGTACCCTGCGGACGCGTACTCAGGTGCTGTTTTAATCGTTTGCAGGTAACACGAAGGCTCATGGCTTTATCTCATCTGACTGCTTTCTTGGTGATTACGTTAGGGTTCGTTGAATTTCCATGGAGAGAAGCTCATAAGGCGGATTTTAAAACCAGGGCTCTGGGACCCAAATAAGCAGTATTGAACAAGAGCACGGTACCGTTCTGGCATACGGAACGGCTGTAGTAAAGTGTGGTTATGATGTAAACAGAATCTGTTTTGTATGCACAGGGTACATAAAACGAGGTGATGCTGTCTTTATTCCTTTGATACTCCTTTACGGGTTTTTCCATTGCTTTTCAAGGAACGCTTTTAGAGACACATTTCAGATTCAGAAAAAGATATCGTGCAACCATGTCCGGTTGCATCTCTCATTCTGATTTCGACTCCTCTGCTTTCATCCTTCGACTCACTTCTTACGGATTGCAGTCTTGGCTCTCTCGGAATAAAAATCCTTTGGAAGGCTCACTGACAGTCTGCTTTACTTCCTTTATACCATGGACGGACTGGTGTATTAGCCACGTTAAAGCAGGGATTTCTTCTTACGTGTACTACATAAGGACACCTCCTTATTTGCTTCTTACGGCTCGCCGTATGCATTGCATTGAGTGAGTGCTGCAATTATTCAGAAAAAGATATCGTGCAACCATGTCCGGTTGCATCTCTCATTCTGATTTCGACTCCTCTGCTTTCATCCTTCGACTCACTTCTTACGGATTGCAGTCTCGGCTCTCTCGGAATAAAAATCCTTTGGAAGGCTCACTGACAGTCTGCTTTACTTCCTTTACTTACCATGGACGGACTGGTGTACTAGCCATGTTAAAGCAGGGATTTCTTCTTACGTGTACTACATAAGGACACCTCCTTATTTGCTTCTTACGGCTCGCCGTATGCATTGCATTGAGTGAGTGCTGCAATTTAAAAGAGCCAAGAGATGATATCGCCTCACTGACATAAAACGGCCAGCCTTTTGTGCATATGGCATACAGCATCAGTTATGCATGAAGCGGACGGAGCAGAGAGCCTTAATGCACTGCATGTTTTTTATGATGCGGTGCGATTCCTCCTCTGCGTGTGCCTTCTGTGGTGCTATAAGCTGCTCCTTCAGTTTTTGCTCGTATCCAACAACACAAGACACGGCAACAACTGTCTGTGCGTATGGCCTTTTGTCTTGTCATCAAGGATTTTGTACAAGGAATTGATTTACCTTTAGACAATTTTCAATATTTAATCAAATTTTTATGATATTAAACTCACTTGTGGCAATGGAATCACCGGTTAATTAGTGATGTGACGTGGGTGGCAGTGATTTCATTCAGTTATTATGTGACAAAACAGCAATTTTTTTGATTAATAGTGGAAAACGGACCAATTTGCAAGGAATTTTTTACCTTTTTGAAGAGAATGCAGTGATTGTGAAAAGTTTTCTGATGTTTTACAGTGTTTGTGGCTGTAATTTCGGTGAAATGATGTGAGTTTTTGATAGTTGAGAAAAAAAATTTACTATCTTGTATGAGTGCGAAGGATTTTAACGAAAATGTAAGTGAAATATTTACAATTTTACTTCACAAGCAAACCTTTAAACATTGGCATGGTTCAAGTTTATAGTTGTTGCGGATCATTTTGTCAAGGACGTGCTTCAGAAATTCAGTACTTGAAATAGGTTTCTGGTCAAACAGTCAGGTGTGAAGTGTCAAGCTTGGGAGAGAAAATGTACATAAATTTTGATGGGTTGAAAACTATCAAGGTTGAATTGACTGGGGTTCCAAAATTGGCTGGCGTTTGTTAATTGAAAGAGTTTCTGAGCAATGAATGCAAGGATGATGTGTGCATGATTGATTTAAAATCAAAATTTTCTTATGGAGGAGGATCAGACGGCATTGCACAAGGAAATTATTGCTGTTTTTCAACAGGGTGTATGGCGAACTGTTTAGACTGTTGTTGATTGTGGCGGTACTGTATTGTTGGCTGTGATCTCATCTAGTGCAAATTCGTGATATAGAAATTAGATAGTGTGTGTAATTGCAGTTAAATGCGCTTGAGGCTCACGAGCGAATGGTTTAACGTCCTCACATTCCTGTTCCATGGGTAAATTGGATGAGTCATTTGAGCGAGTGTGCTTCAAGGGCAGTGTCGAATATACATTGAGAATATGACGCTCAGGTTATGGCTTGTGTTCAGAAAACTTTTAGCCTTGCCAGCAAACAAGAGAATGAAGTGTCTAGTCTCATGTGGATTTTCGAGGAAATGTTTCTGAAAAGGAGAATATTGTTTGTGCTTGAGTCGATGATGATGATTTCGATGATAACGGAGACATTTAACCTGTTTAAGTCAAAGGATTGTCGAAGTCAAGCTTCAAGTTGAAGTAGTCAAGTCTTAGGAGGTCTGTCATGTTTGGTAATGATTTTAAGCGATGTGACGTTAAGACAGGATGGTGATTCAATAGGAAATAAAGTATTCAAGATTGATACTTTGTTCTGCTGAATCTGAAACAGTTGACATTATGGTTTCACTTCCCTATCCCTAGAAGAAAGGCTTCCAAGGTGCATGTTTTGACTCTTGGTTTCACTGAGATGTGTGGTTGTTTTTTGTTCGAGGTAATTGCAGAGAGATTAGTACGTTAATGAAGAAATAATGAAGAGAGTTCGGTCTGGTGATGGCGAGGTTTTGGCGAGTTTAACTGAGAGATTGTCGGTAAGTCTGGTTATTTACATGCGGTTTTTGAAGCAGAATCTGTAATGTCGAGGATGCAGTTGTGAATTCGCTCCGATGGTGTTGCGAAGGATCCTTCAAAATGAATCGGAATGAAGTAATCGGCGACAAGCTATTGTTCTGGTAATCCTTGGCGATATGTAATCAAATCACTGTAGCCAGTTTGTGGTAATGATAAGAAGGGAATTTAGCCGTGAAATGAGCCATTTGGCAATAGGTAGAAGTAACCACGAGTATGGGAACTGGTGATTTGCGATGAGGTGTTGGCGATGATCATTTCCGCTCTTTGGTATGTGGTAGGAAAAGCTATATAGTTTAGAGTTGGCTGAAATTGCTGTTTACGTGCTCGTGATTGTGGCTGTTGCATTCTGCGGCAGCGGGTTTGTAAATGGTATCTTTGGTAAAATGTGATTTAGTAGTGGTTGGGCTGCCGCTTGTAGGGCTTGAAACGAAACGCTTTGGAATAACTCACGCTGTGAAAGTCTGTCAGACAAATACAGTTAAGGATTGTTATTGTACCATAGTTTAGTTAGTGACTACAAGAGGACTTTGCTTTGATAAGGCGACACGCTCGCTTTACTTGGCTTGTTTGCTGGGAGCGAGGGAGGACTCTGCATTACGCTTCTATAGACATGGAATAAACTGTTAAGCAAGCAGGTGTCAAGCCTGTGGGAAAATGCAGGCGAGTTAAGTAATGGCAAGGTTTTGCGTGCATAATAACAATGTGGGTTGGTTAGTTAGTTGGAAGTGGTTTGTCATTGTGCTACAAGGGAAAGGGAAGATGAGCAAATACCGTAATTTACCCTGTGTGGGTGTCGCTTAATGTCAGCAATGTAGTTAAACATGTGGAGTGTGATCTAATGCTACAATATTTTGCAAGACCAGCATTGACTTTTCACTTCACCACTTGCATCGTGATTCAAGCGTTTTAAATTTGCAGGTTTTGCAACTAAAACACATGGGCTGGGAACATTAACAGTGTTGACTGCGTTTTCCGAATTGCACCATGAGAGAAGGGCCTGGACTGGATTAAGTGAAGTTGTCTGTGTTCCGTCATTCGATACCACAAGAAATTGACAATTTACAGCTGGAGATTGTTTTGCAACGATAAGAATCATGGGTAAGAGCATTTCCTTTGTGGTGAATTGGCTGGGATGAATTTTCGCTTACTAGAGGCCTGAATCATCGCTATATCGCTAGTTAGTGTTTACTTAGCTACTGTTCGTATTTGTCATTGTCGAAAGTAGTAGATGTCGGATGATTAATTAAAGAGCGCGTTTAAGTTTTTATTTTTTCTTGTGCATTGCAGAAGTGGTTGTGGAATACGAATATGAGGCTCAAGAGCCTGATGAACTGACTTTGAAGAAGGGTGATCGTATAACTAATGTCACACAAGCACTGGAAGGTGAGTTTTTAACAGATTTTTGACAGGTATTCAAATATACATTTGAAATTTCGGATTCAAGCAGCCATTTTGAATCCTGTAGGCTGGTACACCGGTACTTTGGGGAATAAGACTGGACTCTTTCCTGATAATTTTGTGAAAATAGTGAGCAAGACTACCTCGAATGTCAAAACGGAAGCTGTTGAGAATAGTCCTGTGCAGCTGAGGCAAAAGAAACCAGCGTAAGTTAAATAGATTTGACAAAGCTGTAAAAGTACTCCATTAATTCGCTCAGATGCTAACATTGATTGCCATAAATTACAGGGGTAAAAGCCGGAGGTTAAAGGTGTTGTTCTCGTACAGTGCCGAACAAGAAGATGAACTATCTTTAGAAGTGAACGATATCATTGAATTCATATCTGAAGTTGAAGACGGTTGGTACAAAGGGTCATTAAAAGGTCAAGTAGGGATTTTTCCCTCTAATTTCGTAACGGAGGTACCAGAGGTTCCTGCACTGGTGTCTAACGGCCCCTCTACAGAAACCAAGAAAGTTGAAACCAAGTTGCCTGCAAAGAATCCGGTACCTTTAAAAAGTAAGCTTTGAAACTAACAATGGAACAATCATGCCATTTGAAGCAGTACAAATATGTGGGATGTTTGTTTCATAATTTATGAAAATAATTCTTGTTATTTTAGCATCACCAGATGTAGTACCAGTGGCAGATAGAAAATCGTTTGAAGATGAACCTGCACCTCAGCTACCTCCTAAACCAGGTTAGTGCTTATTTTGCTAATGTTTTACAAGCGATACTAGATGGTAGGATTTCTGTTTTCAGCGATTTGTCTTTCAAATCAATGCTACTTTTTTCCACTATCTTTAAGCGTGAATGGGAATGCTGTATGAAAAACTGTTTGGAGGAATAATCTAAAAACTAGTGCTGGAGACAAGTTGTCAAGGTGGTCAAAAAGTAATGAATTTGTCAAAATTGTTGTAGTTCGTGAGTTGGCTCAGTGTTTCTATCCTTACGTCGCACAAAACGAGGATGAATTAACCTTGAACGAGGGAGATATCGTTACTATCATCTCAAAATATTGTGAGGATGATGGCTGGTGGAGGGGAGAGCTTCGAGGCAAAATTGGACTGTTTCCAGATAATTTTGTCAAAATAATTTCAACAAGCGATGCAACCAGAGGTGCGATACTGAATTCCTCGCAGTCACACACACACCAACCAAAAGTATTTGCATCAGGGCGTAACAGTACTGGAAACGCTGGAGGTTTACACAATTTTGAATATGCACTTCGTTAGCCTGTACCTGTCGTAAATGCTTGAATTCCATGCCACTAAACACTTTTCCCTCACCTTAAGCAAGCTGTACCTTGTGCATCATGACATTGCCTTTGACTTCTAATGACACAGTGTTTAACACTTTAATCGGATATAAATCTTGATCAACATGCTTGACTGTCCTGTGCTACCATTTTGAATGCTGTAGTTAACTTAGGTAGATGAATGCATGCTGTTTAGCTTCTTGCCGATGAAGGTTCAGTATTTTTTATCTTCTAATACTCATTTTTTCTGTATGTCCTTTAGGTGGTGTTACAATGGGAAATACTAGCAGCGAAAGTTTAGGAGAAGCTACTGTAATAGATGGTGGGGTTAGCAGTAAAGTTAAAGAAGAACTTCCGCCCAAAAAAGCATCGTCGAAACCTGAACTCAAAGAGTCCTTTAAAGAAAAAAGTAACTCATCATCCTCCTCGCCAAGTGGTTTTATAGCCAACTTAGGCTTGAAATTATCAGGCCGCAGCAAGAAAGAAGTGTCACCCAACCATTCCGTAAGCAGTTCCACGGAAAACGATACCGGGACTGATTTTAGTGTCGTCGAAAGGAGCGAAAGACTTAATCACTTGACTGCTACTCGTGTAAGTTTTAGCATGTGGTCACAAGAAAATGTTCTCTGTATTCTTTATCTTGAAGGTGACATCAGCATCATCGTTTATGTTTGCAATTTTAGGCCAAGCCACCAAGAAGACGGCCCCCATCCACTCTAATCACAAGAGACGCAGTAAGTTCATGTTTTTGTGACTTCCTAGATGACAAAGAGCAGAAAGACAATATGAGTTCATTCAGATACCAAATTATTGTTAAAACTGTTTATCTTTGTTTTTAGGACATCGAATCATCTGCTATGGGCACTGATGGTAGTTTTAGTAACTCACCGGATGCATCATTCGATTTCATCCAATCAAGTTTGCCTGCGAATTCAACCCCCAATGGAGGAAGTCCCACGATGCCCAGCTTTCATGCTTCGCCATCAAATCATTCTTCCCTAACGGAAACGTCTTCCTCTGTTACCCCTCACAGTAATAGACACAGTCTGACCAAAGAGCATGATGGAAGTGCTTTATCAAATGGCAACTCCTCTCCTACTGCAGTAAGCGCCCAGCAGAAACAAGCCAAAGTTACTCCGTGGATTGCGGAACTGAAACAAATTCAAGACAAAAAGAAAGCTCAGGCAACCAGTCCTGTTATCCCGAGTCCCACATCCACTACTGCACAAATTTTGGCACAAGCGAATATTGGTACCACCTCCACCTCCAATTCGACTTTGACTGGCATTACACCTGTACCAGCACAGAGGGATCCTAGCCCTGTGTCATCCGGTTTACCTCAGCTCACCAGCCGAGCTCCTCCACTTCCTGCGAAGCCTCAAGTTCCTGAAAAAGTCTCCGGGTCCAGTTCAAGTCCAAGTAACGGAGTTGGATCAGGTTCCGCTGTAAGTGCAGCTTCCTTAAAATTCGGCGGAGGTCGTAAAACACCTACAAATTCTATCGTTGGAGTGAATCATACCTCATCAGCATCCATCACGATGTCTTCGCAAGTGCTAGCCAATAATAACCACAACGTTGTACACAGCGGCTCCGATGGAGTAATTGGGTTGAATAACAATGCCAATGAAGATAAGCCCATCAAACGCAACTCTCTTAAATCCGGATACGTCACATACGAAGAATATGCAAAACTTCAAGATCGGGTGTTCTACCTAGAAAGTGAAATGGAATGCATGAAGAAAGAGCTGAAAATACTGTTAGATCGTGAAGCAAGCCGAGGCCATGTAGTGTAACAAGTGCAGTGAAAACAAGTGAATCGTTTGTTACAATCATCATGAGTGAAATTTCTTATTTCGCTTTGAAAATGTTCAGAAGTTTGTGTGACTCCCCGTGACGGAAAAATCTTGATGATTCCGAACAATCTTCGTTACTGCAATAGCAATTTAACTAAATGTGGGAAACTTCATCTGGTATGATGTGCCAATTTATCCTGTTCGAGACTCCTACCTTTTTACAGCATATGCTGATTCAGTCATTCCATTTTCATGATCTTTCCTCTTGAAAGAAAAGTTTGAATGCAAACGGCCTTTATTCACAAAAACTCGTAAAGTAAGAATTATGAGTTTCGGTAACATTCCCTTTGCAATAAAGCAGAGTATAGAGAATCATTTATGATTAAGCAGTCAGTTTGTTGTTTAAATAGAGTTAGAGTAATGCAGGGTTGTAATAGATGTACGTTTTGCTCATGTAAGGCAAGAGAAAAACACTGGAGCTCAATTGAAAAGATTAACGGTAAATCTACCTGAGTTGGGTTGTTAGATTGATTGTGCTTACCACCTATGGTACGCTACAGAAAGTAGTTAATCATTCATTGAGATGAAGTAATGAACATGAATGTTTTATAAAGTTTTAAATAAGTCATATGCTTACATATTCTAAAGAGATTCTATTTTATGCTCCATCTCTACTACTTCTATTTTATATCTGTGGGTATCCGTTCCTCTACAAACCTATGTTTCATATTTCCTTTTAGCTTCCATAATCAAAGATTTGTCATATCTTTATTACATACAGTTGAAAGGCGATGTGCCATTGTGCACTGTTTTAATGTTCGGAAATGCAAATGTTTGACAATAATTATTCTGATCATCTGCTTGTAGTGCTATATAGATTGCGATTTTTATGGTCTGTTCCATTGTATGCAATTTCAAATATTGCTGAAATAATTAGCAAGACGTGAGTATCTTAAAAAGTCAATATGTAGTGCAATTTAAAACAAATTACAATTCGTGCTTTAAAGGTCGCGAGTTGAAAGATTATCAGTGAAAAGCCTTTTGGGATCAGCTTTTATATCTATTTTTTAGAAATCTTGTACTCTTTCTACCCTTTAGTCACCAGGGCTAGATGTTAGAACAAGGGATAGTAGGCGCAAGCCAATACTAGCTGCAGAAATTTTTAACGTTTTTTTGTAACTTTTCATCAAAGCCTTTAACCAAAAGCTCGAGTGTTGTTAATCGTCAAACATTGTTTGTACCAAGCTTACTGCTTTGGCCCACTGTTTGAAATTATCAGACTTGACATACGAATCGAAAATTAATAACTGTAGCATGCAATACCGTTGAAATATGTATCTAGATGGCTGAAGCGATCCCACTGAGACAATGGATACCGGTAGTTACGTAAAAGCCAGTCATCAAATATCTTAAGTCATCTTCTCGTTTAGATAGACCGTAACAATAGCAATGTTATGTGCCTCCAGTTGATGCATATAAATACAACGTGGAGTTTTTCCTTTCTAGCATTATCATACGTAATATGGTATTTTTTCATCGTACAAAGCAGGACGCCGGTAAAAATAGGCTGGAATAAGCACCTTGTAAAAAACCGATTAATCACGCTTCAAACACATTACACTCAAATACCTTGAAGGAGATCACAAAAACGACATTATTGTACCTGGGCATGTTGATGGACACCTGGAAAGTCTAAGTATCAGTATCAGATGAAAAATTATATATTTAAAAATGCTCAGTTTTCTATCATATCTACATTTGTAAGTATCGCTTTTGCCCATGGCAAAAGCAATACGTAAATTATGAATATCAATACTTCAGTGTAGATGCAAAGAAAAACTATTTGTTCACGCTTTATTATTCAACGGTGTAAATTGTGATGTTTCTGTTCCCTACTTCGATCGCTTTCGCGTAACTCTGTAGTTGGAGAATATTAGGCCGAACGCCTTTTGTGTTGTACTTAATTGTATATTTATGCAACGTAGTTGTAGACTACCAAAACTTCGTTAACGTTATGTATGCAACGAAATAACGTCAATGGTTTAAATAAACCGTTACAGTTTCAAACCCCTAGTCTCAAGTCTTCGGCTTACCGTTCCTCAAGTGCTAAGACTGATTGACCGCAGCATCAACATTCAGCGCTGATGTGAAATTGACTTCACGGACTGGTGGTTCAAAGACAAATGACCAGCAA
>VRMD01002280.1:0-13736 GCA_009872375.1 Sminthurides bifidus | reverse complement strand
CAAGGGTTAATAGAAGGGCAATCTTGGAATACTTGTGAAATTTGCAGGATGGACAAACGTACATACATTGCATTAAGTGTCGGAAATGTGTAAAGCCAACCTGGACACATTGCGAATCGTGCCTAATATGTGATCACCCTGATAGACATATTTGTTCTGCTGGTCCGGCAAAGAAACGGCGATAAACTATTTCGGCGAAATGAAATTGCGTATTTAAGTATGTCTGCACACGTGAGCAAATTCAGTTTCCCAAAATAAAAAATCCTTCATTGGAGAATCAATCGTATTGTTTATTGACAAAACGACCCAAACTGGCACAGCAGATATTACGAGATAAGTGATTAAAAGACTTCCCAGTTAGAAAAATTTACAAATACTGGTAATAGCAAAAACGATACTTCGTAATTCACGGTTAACGCTTCATTTCTAGAAAGTAGTGAAGCTCCCGGCGGAAAATGGTAGCAACCTTACGGTGACTGGCTCTACTAATATCTCTGCTAGTAGTAGGAAAGAAGTAGTAAGATTACTTGGAAGGTTAATGTAGCTATATCAAACTACACAGTAGAACGCCAATTCCCGTTACGGTGTAGGAAATACCGTAAGTAAAGGCAATGCCAGCTTAGGCCGACATTAGTATCCCGGTCTTTGGTACGGTACCGGTTGAGGCAAAGGCACTATCATGACAATAGGTAGAGGTTCCGGGTCGGGCTCAAGAAATCCGAGGAGCTTCCCCATATCCTTTAGTCCCATTCGTTCTTCTGCTTGAATGCCACCTTCTTTGTTGTTGGTAGGGAATGCGCTGACCGCCATGATAGCCACCAACAGGAAAGTGAAGAAAATCTGCAATTAATATACCACTTTGATAAAATATGTCCTTGGATTGCACAGGTATTAACCAAATAGGATCCATACAGGCAAACAAACGACTGATACGAACTTATGGACACGGCAAAAGTACTGTAAATTCTTAGATAGCGACGGAAAACTTACGAGGATTTTCGCCATTTTGAACAAAGTGAGCTCCTCCAGTTTAATAATCGTTTCCGAATGCCTTCAGTCGAAGTGAATCGTAGAAAAGCTGCTAGATAAATGGGTAACCTGACTCCAAAGCCTACCATTTTATACCTTTCCTTGCTTTACTTTACACAGGAAACTGAAGCGACTGCTGACCCTGAATTCGAATTGTATCTTCACTGGAAGTAAACAATACATACCCTACTTTCACTTTTATTTTTGGACCTACTCGTGATACAATCGACTGCAAAACAGTGACGTATCCTCCGTTTGGTATAACATGCTCAAGGTTACGGCAACCGTAGTTTGACTAATAAAATCGCGCCTACGAAATATCTTCTTCACATTTGAAATGTTGGTCAAGGCTAAACCAAATAAACACCGGGAGTCTTACCTTCAAATACGACTTCGACATTGACTATTAATGGCTTGAAGTAGCTAACCTAGGCTATATTTAAAAGCAGTCTTACTTTTCAAAAGAATATTGCATTTCAATGGCAACGGCGCTGTACCGAACGTTTTCAAAATTGTACTAAACATTATCTACTTTCTACGTATCAGCTACACTTTTGCACTGCTACAATACTAAACCGCACAAAGCACTGGATTTGGCTATTTTTTCCCTGGTGGGATGTAAAATTCTTTGTAATTATTAACGCTGCCAGTTGATGAGTTACTGTGGCAACTCCGTCTATCAACTGTTCCACCGCCTTCTTTCTGACTCCCCGGTTTTGGCGGAACTGGTGGAGGCGTTTTGTTTCCATTTACCTCCATTTCCACTTTTGGAGGTCGAGGCGGTGCGGCATTATTAATCAATTCTCTCACACGACTAGGAGGCATAACGATGTATTCACTATCATGCCTGGTTCGGTTCCTCTCCGACGCGCCAGACGGAGGCGGTGTACACGGAGGAGTTGCTGATTTCACCATATCATTCATCCCATGCATGCTGACAGTTTGATCATTTCTTTCACTGGATTTCGAATCGCCATCAATTGACAGCGACTTCTTTTTCCGGTTTGGAATCGGCGGAGGCTGTGCAGAAGGTAGGCTGTAGAATTCCTCTTCTTGCTCACCTGAAGTATTTAGCAATACGTAATTGCTTGATAGGGATGTCAAGGATATTCTATTTGGATTAATACCACTTGGAAGTGGAGGCAAAGGTGAGCTGCAAAGGCAACAAAAACATCCATATCACGAAAATTTAACTCGGGGTATCACTTTTTTATACTATATGCAATGGGCTTATCCCATAATCAATTATAAATCATGAAGTTGCTTACTGTACTATCGACGAATTTATCCTGATACTATCAGTCCTTTGAAGTGCTTGCGAGATGCCGACGCAATCAAAACTGCCTCTCATGTTATTGAAGCATTCAAGAAGGCGAGTGTGCAGGGGCTGTACTCCTGGTGGGATGATACGGCCATGCAAAAGCAATGCTTTATCCAAAATTTCGATTTGATATCTTATTTGTTTCTTCAAGTTGCCTACGTCCTCAACTGCATCAGGATGAGTGTTGAGGAATTCAGAATTGAAGAAAGCTTCTTGATATTTGGGTAACCCTCCCTGGACATTTGCATCTAGCATTCCCTGGAGTCTCATGCTTAAAGGATTCACATTCATTGTCGCTCCACCATTTGGTTCACTGTAGGTGTCGACTAGACTTTCCAGTTGCTGATTGATCTCTGTAACTTTTTCCACTGCGAATTTTACAGGTGTGAGAACTGTTACTACTTTTGAAGTGACTAGAGAGCATCGTAATATGCCCGGGAAGTAGTTCGCTGTTTCCAAAACTGTTCGCTCAATGTAGACACTGCTCACGTCGTCCAAGTTCTTACTCAAGGCCTGGTCGTATTGGAATTTGTTAATATTATTCGTGTTATAATAGGATTTGATCCGACTGGGTGCGCTTCGGTACATACTGGGATGATTAGGCAATGGTTTGACACTTCTAACTATTATATCTGTAATACAAAATTCATGTATAATTAATTATAATCCTTACTGNGGCAATGGTTTGACACTTCTAACTATTATATCTGTAATACAAAATTCATGTATAATTAATTATAATCCTTACTGCGTGTTTCCAGCTATAATAGCTGTTTGACAGCATACATTTATTTGAAGAGTTAGCCAAATTGTTGTCCGGGTTGCTGTTCTTCAGAAGTTCAGCATCCGGCCATTCTTCAACGATGCGCTGGACGAAACTGGTTATTCGCTCATAATCAAATCCACGAAAAATGAACTCCTTGTTTCGATAAATTCGTGGAAATCCCATGCCAACGAAGGAGACACGGAAATACTCCGGTTCTGGACGAAGTTGTGTTTGAATGTTTTGTGAAGAATGAAGCTGTCTTGATTAATATGTTGCTGAGTTTTGTGTACTCAAACTTCTCTTCATATATTTTTGCTAACTCTTTGCATAAGGGGATTCCACATTCCCAGAGCTTTATACAGAGAGGAAAAACGTGTAAGCCTTGCTGAACTTGTCATATACATTGGGAAGCACTATTTAAGACAGCTTACCTTTCCTTGGTCGAAATATTGTATTATTTGCAATTGCAGCTTTTCCTTTGTCTCGTAGTCGCTCGAAAAATTCAGGAGTTCGGAATGCAAAAGCAATGTGAATCCTGCTTCGTTATAATTCTCGCTGGTAACATGGAGGTCATGGAGTCTGTTAATGTATTTCAAATATAGTTCCCTCGAGTCTACCAGCTTATAAAATATCAGCAAGTTATTGATGCATTGCATCTTTTTATCCTTGTGTTCTGGGTCGTTGGGAATGGTGCGAAAATCAAACAAAATTTCTAGCAGCGCCTTGATAGATACAATTAGCTGCTGCCCAGCCATTTTCCACGATGGATCAGATTCTTCGATTTTAGTTTGAAGTGTATTATTGAACTGATTTATGAATTTTTCAGTTCCGTGGTTATCCACCAAATATTCGTCCAGCCTCTCTATAAGTTCCAATTCGACCTGTAAAAACGGAAGAATGTTTTAAAATATTTTCCAATTAAATAATTTCGTATCATCGTAGTTTGATGAGATCATACCACATGAAAATCTCCGAAAACTCGGAACTGAACGTCTATGAGGTCGACAATTAAAGGAAGTAGTGTTCTCCCAAGCTCTTCAAGAGGTAAAAGGCTAACAAGAAGTATGGGGCCAATCAGGCCTGGGACAAAGTGTATCTTTTCTTCAATACAATTCCAAACGCTAAGGATTTCTCTGCACATTAAAATTCTCATATCCCCGTATTCCTGAAGAACCCATTTAGACTTTCCTTCGCGAAAGGACTCCAACTGCAAACAGCTTTGCAGTATAAAAGTAAAACAAATATTAAAATATTCCAAAAAGAGGTCTGCGTCATACTTGGGTTTTAAAAAGTAGCTAACTATAATACTGGAGTAATTGCGTATTGACTTCAAAATAATTGCATTGGTTAGCACTTTCATCTTGAACCAATCATCTTTAAAAACGTCAAACTTAATCAAGTCTCGAAAAACGTACAAAGAGCGAAGAATAAAGTTTCGTATCTGACTCAGATCTTTGAACTCGTCGAAAATTCGGTTGTAAATACAATCGGTCATTTGTTCATACAAGGAAATTAACGTGACCACTAACGGAACAATAATAGGAGAAGTCCTCTCCAGAATCAACACAGAATTAATTAACGGTTCCAATATGTTTGTTGCTAAAACTTCAATGTCGTCGTGATTACTGCTTCTACCTTCATACAAAGTACCAAGTATGGCCAGCAAGACATTAGATGTCAAGTCCAGCTCATCCCGAATAGTAAGATGGTGCCTAACATGCCTACATACTTCTGAGAGGAGAATCGTGCGACATGCTGCAATAAATTTTTAAGTTATTGTATTATATGAAAGTATATGTATAAATAAATAATACAGAATGTGAATACATACTGACCTTTTTGTTGAAATAAGGTGCTGCTGACTAGGTCCAGAATAGCGGTCAGTTTCGCTGGCGAAAGAAGATGAGCCGACTGATACAGCGGTATATTTTTGAAAACATTCAAAAGACACCGGCTGAGCTGACCGACTGGAAGTACCCGCATTAAATTAGAATAGACGTGCTTCAGATTCAAAAGAAACGCGCACTGGGTAAACACAAATGGTTCCATTGTGTATTCACCAGCAACCAGAATACAAAATGACTGGAACATTTCGTTAACATCCAAACGGAACGTATCCTCGAGACTTCCGCTGGTTGCTGTGGTAAATAATACTTGAGATTGGACTGCAAATTTGAAGATGTGATCAAAAGTCCTGAAGCACTTCTGGACTTGCTCCATGTGATCCTTTTCTTTACCGTTGAGATTTCTTGCGTAGTGAGTGATAATTGCTATCAAGCCCCTGTGCCAGGCAAAAGAATACTTAATATAAGGGGTTTTTTAACGATCAAATGGGTGGGTGTCGTAATAACTTACTTGTAAACCAGAGTAGCGGCAAAATGATTTTCGATGTAAGCGTCCATCACTGGTTTGAAGTTTTCGAACTTGGAATCCTCCAGAAGCGTGAATATGTTGACCAAAACAACGAAGGCATCATTGGAATACGGTGTGCTTGAACCATTTTCGTCCGTAAACATATCAAACAATACGTCGAGGACATCTTGTAAGAACTTCACCAGCTCTTCACCAGGAAGGGTTTTCATATTAATAAGTGTTTGCTTGATCTTGTCCATACTTGGTTCGGATTTCCATTTCAGAAGAGATACGAGGTCAACTAAGAAAGAAATATGCAATTCATCTAGAAACACGTTATGGTTACATAGTTTCTGCAAGTGAAACTTGGGTGCACGGACTTATACATTGTTTTCGTTGAACCAGTTAGTTGGCGCTGAGGCGTAGTGTGTTTTCGACAATCAGTACATAGTAGAACCTACCGTTTTGTGTCAACTTCGTAGACACCAGATGCGTGTTAATATAAAAATCATTCCTTTGGACTTTTCTGCAACGGGCTACGAATACCAAGTAGATAATTTTCTGGCCGTAGCAAAGAGGCGTCATCACATTTATAAACAGGCAAGCAATGCAAGGTATCCTTTATAAGAGTTCCTTGGTCATCCATTAATTTCAAAAAGGTAAATCCGAATAGCTTCTTCTCATTCTTCTCTTTGGCTGTAACGGCAAAATTACATAATATTCAGAGGAAATCGTCATTTCGTTGATGAAATCATAAAAGCTTTGGCCAGGTCAACGTTAACAAATTAAAATATTACTAAAGGATAAAAATTTTCGCAACTTAAATGTACTACTTTGTATTTGTAAGGGCTGAGCCAGCTAGATCGAATAAACCTATTGTTATTATAAGGTACTTACTGGAGCAATGCCGAAATTCGAAACGCAAATGAATATCCAAATGCATATAACTTCTCTGTAGAGATGTTTACTTTTATCACCTCGCACCATTTTGGCGTATTGTTGTGGTACAGAATCATGCTCTCATAGTTCTGCAAATTACATGCACTGTAGACGCAGTTATCTACTGGATGTCCTTCTGAATCAAACGCACATATTGTAACGGAAATATTCTTTCCTCCCATGGTTTTCCCGCTCTTCTCAAATTCTCCTTGCATGACAGTTATATAAAGATCGTTTCTAAAATTAAAAGCGTCTTAAAAGTTTTCATTTAAAACAAAAACATCTGAGAAAATAATTTACATGATTCTGGATATTTTACCTCACAACTCCCGGCATTATAACGTCAGCAAACCCAATTTTTTGCGTCACAGTGACGTTCTTAAAAAGAATTCGGTTATCATCCATTACGGAACCCAATTCTCCCGAAAAGGTCCTAAGGGTCACGGTGAATGTGTAACTTGAAACGGTTATTTTAGAGCTGTTCTTTATGATCAGTTCAGGGATCTGCCAAAAATCCTTTTCGTCACAGGTGTACAGTCTAAAGGTACTCTCCTTCTCCTGACTGTCATTTTTGTCCCTTGCAATCAACGTATCATATATGTTGAGTACTCCAGCTGCAAACGGTCTCCTGTAGTTCTGGGACGCCTTCTTACTTAGCGTGTCGGTAGGAAACATACGGCCGATTCTCATCACATAAGCTACTAAGTACAAGTTACTTGTTACATCAGACATCGATAAATCGGTGAACAAAGCCGATATAGTTTGCAGTTTATCCATAAAAGTTGAGTTGGAAGACGGAATGCTGGTGAAGTGACGCTCACTGTTCAAAAATGATACAATTCGTCCATAATATGTGCATTTCTGACCTCTCGGACCTGTTCCAGTAGACCTTCTTTACTTTTCCAAACATTACTTACGTTATTAGCGTGCCTCTGTTACTGTCAAATAGTGCTAGATATATCTCGCAATCATCTCCTAATGCGCAGTTAAAATCTCGAACAGCTAAATACAGATGATTCAGCGTTGTCGAATCGCGAGAAGTGGTAGTTTGACGTCGCCGAATCGTCATTTTTGCAGATTCTGAAATTCCTGCCGATTTCCAATGCTGAAAGACAAAGGTTTTTCTTCAACTTAGTCACCGAGTGGCATCAAACTCATTTAACTCCCAAATACTCGATAGCTCACTTACATATTGATATAGCTGCGCAACACCGATATTTCCACCTCCCTTTATAACTTGGTAACCCTCGCGAGGAACCAAGTCCAGCCCTAACTTTTTATTACCCCAGTCTATCTTGTTAGCTAGCTTTAATCGTATTTCTTCACTCTGTTCCTTCGTCAAGCTACCATTCATTAGCTGTCTTCGGCCCTCGATTAGCTCCCGTATAGCGCCTCCAATGGCATTTAGCTGATAGTCATGACCCTTCTTGAACAGGGTTTTCCAAAGCTCTACCCATTCTCTAACCACTGTTGCGATTTCCGTGACAATTTCATCATCGTTGACACTGGGGACTTTATGAACATATGTCGTGGGCACAACGCAAAGCGTGTCTGCGATACCAGTACGTTTGCCAACCAGCCATCCTGCGGGCAGGCATACAAGAAATCATCAAATATCCTTCGCCAAACCAGACAAATTCACTCGGTTTCCATAGCTACCATTTCGCAGCCTTCCATAATTTTTTACGTACTCTTATCCGGCGACTCTCCCAGTATTTTGAATGCATCTCCTAAGCACAACTGACACCGATACTGATCCGGCAGTTCGCTACCTCCAGAAAACGGGTAAATCACTGAAGAAAGTACATAATCAAACTCTCTCTTTACACAAGAACACGGATAATGTCAGATTTCAAACGAAAAGTCAACAATTTGCTGGAGAAAATCTTACCGACGCCTTCCGATGAACCTTTGACAGGAAGCCACATGTCTGTGTGTAAACTAGATAGTTAATCAGGGATCGCTGTCATTATTTAAATGTATGAATTGACTCAATCTCAAAGAGTTTTGTGTCAAATGATATATATTATGTGTAGCAGAAGAAAATCAGTTTTGTACTATGCACAGCTTTCAAGTAGCCAGTAATTACACTTATTTGGCAACACTACTAATTGTATTTTTGCATTGCTGGAAGGCTTAAATACATTTTAATGTTTCTAAGAAAATCTTTAAGGAGATACCATCTCATATTATGCATTATTCATTTGTGAAGTCATGGTATACGCCTCGTAGCGTCACCAACAAAGGCAGTCAGTAGTGATCTGTTAGCGACGACCGTGGCTTTACTTTGGGGGTTGGAAACAATCTGGAAAGGGGAGGTTCCAAGTTAATCTCTTATATACATATGTACCGATCTGCAGAGAGATCAGAGATGAGGGCGTCAAGAAAGTCATGTGCAATGATCTGTCAAACCCCCTGTGGTAAAGATCAGCTAGAAGTGAATTCTATTTAAGAACGCAATGAAGATGCTGCAATGGTGGTTGTTAGTTGTGCCAAAAAGCACTGTTTATTATATATATAATGGCATTCTTTATGGTGTTCACCATCTGTAATTTGATTGTCAGGTTTGCTTGCTGTTGCCTAATTACGTGCAGCTCTTGCTTTTGCCGGTGTTCCAACGTCACATCTCTGACCTTTAAGCTTCTTACTGCAAGCTCAATGTTAAACGTATTATGGAAACCATGTCGAAAAATCGTCAAAGGAACTATTGGTTTCTAAATACGTAGAGCTAACAGTGTTTAGATGTTCCAGATGGTTTAAAGAATGACTGGTTTACAACAGCTGTCAAGGAATGTTCAGCATGAGAAAAAAACTTAACGTTTCCTAGGTTGGCGTGACCAATGAAACTGTCATTAAGAATAGGGAAATTCCCTCGCAGTGTAATCTGCTTTGATAGCGCCCCTCATTAAGTAGTATATTTATCTAGGTTGAAAGTCCGAAGCTCTATGAAGTCGTTGAACCGTGTGTTCTGTTGCCAGTGACAACACCGTGGCCCATTTTACAACCCGAACTGACCGAATATTTCACTTTAAAACAGGAGTTCTAACGTAGTTTACTGCTATAATTGCTAGAGTAGAATTACGAACTGTATGACTGTAACCTGCAGCTCAATGCGAAAGATTGCAGTTAGGGAAAACGTTTTTTGAGAGACTTGAGATTGCATAGGAACAAGTGCAGGATGCAGGTGGGCATCATGAGATCTAAAACTTGCCTGTGCAAAAGCCTAAAGTTTTGCAAGGCAAAAGAAGATTTACCACAATTGCCAGTTGTCAACGCGACACGATTATACTGTCTGTTCATAATTAATTTGTACCTGTGATTGCGGTAGCACGAACTTAGCCGACTGTTGCTATGGAAACACTAAACATTGAGAGTTTTACGGCGATATTACCTCTAAATTCACGTTATTTAAGATCACAGGGGCAAATTAATCCTGAACGGGCAGTAGTTGTAATAGTCGTAATACCGTGGCTTGTAACGTAACCACTGGCGACGAAATAAATGATCTTCGTGTCAAGCCTACAGCGTAAGGAATTCAGTTAAAATGCAACGCTAGCGTTACATAATACGCGAGCAGAATACTGTAACCTGTAACTGGTATTGATGCATGGTACGACGGAGTAGTGTCAATTCGCCAATACGTTGCACTCATTGAAACCATAGAGATTCATTAATCATGATGCCTTTTCTTCAAAGAGAAAAGATAAATATCATCAATGTTATAACGTTGGGCCGTACGATCCTGGTTGGGTACCGGATGCTGTCATAGGCTGTACAAACTTTAAAGTCATTACGCAAGGTCATGCCCCCCTTTGTTTGCATCACTATTAGCCCTGACCAACATTCTGGAACAAAGAAACTTGTTTTAGGATACTGGAGCTGACTTATATTTGTTTTACGATCGAGCCTTAAGGCATTTTTCACTAATGCACACAATGCGGATCTTGCTCCGGCGTCTACGTTAGAAAGCTGATTCATGAGTAGAAACAATCCTAAAATAAAAGTGAAAGTAAGGGATTGCCCCACTGTATTGGAAACTCGTTTGCTCTAAAATTAGGGAAAAAGGTTACTTTGAATCAAGGACGAAAGTCGCTCTTTCGTGATTTCTGATCGGCTGGAGAGTATAAATTGATTTTCGGCCAGCTACAGAGTATCCATTCTTTCAGCAACTTTTCACTGATTCGATTGAATCTTAGCACAGCCTACACAGAGAAGTCTACTCGCACTCTTTTGACTGTGTCAAAGAAAACCAATCCCTTTAAAATGGCAAAACTTATGGTAAGTAATTTTCAAAAAACATCGTCTGTGTTTTCGTGGGTCGTAATTGTGGCGTAGCGGGGACGACGAAGTGTTTCTCAAGTGTATAACGTTTTTCGTTTTATTTCAGCTTTTACTGGCGTGCCTCATGGTAGCTCTTGTAGCCGTCACCGCCTTCCCAGCCAACAAGGAAATCCAGGCAGAGGAACGGGGTCTTAAGGACATTGGCAGCCTCTTGGGACTCTTTGATCCACCAGCAGAGCCTCTTCCCATTGTCATGATCGTGCCTTTGCCACAGCCAGTCCCCTACCAAAGGCCGAGCTACGGCGGCGGATACTAAAGTCATCTTCTACTGCCCTCGCCTTTAATGTAATTCGTAGCTACAGTGGAATTTAATGACGCGACAGAGTTGATTTTAGAAGAATTTTCTTGTTTGAGAACCAAGACATGGCTTAAAAAGTTAGCATGACCGTCTGACAGCGATTTTAATAAACTCCCCAACAATTTTTTAAATTTTGTACTACTTGTTCCTGAAGGTATTTTACGCGAATAATCTCAGCTACTGTTTCAGAACAGCCCATAGGCCCATAGGCCCATACACGTTTTATCAGTGTACTGGTACTCACTCAAGGCAAAGGCAGAAAGTTCATAGCGTATGATAGTTTTTTTATTATTCATTATTGCACTTGTTTAAGCACCAGATTACATGCGGGAAGACTCTAAAAATAGCAATGCAATGAGTATATTATTTACCTTTCGTACTGAAAAACGATGCTAAAAATGTCACCTCCGAGTTTTTTTCCTAGCCACTTATTCTTGATTACAGCTAACTTCATAACCTCACAGTTAAATTTGCCATAAAGGTTCGTATGTATTGCGCGACCCATGCCTTCAATTATGACTAGGTCTACGCCTCTGTCATGAACCATTCGCATTAGCTCTTGATTGACCCGTGATAAATCTAAGCAAGGAGATGACTGACCGTTTGGCACTAAGTGTAACATTTTTGACTCCAAAGACTTCCGAATGATTTCGCATTTCGTACTAACAACTTGCATGATAGGGAACATTTCCTTATATGTCATATCGTTTAGGGCCGGACGGCTATTGGCTGTAATTATTACCTGCAAATAAAAGTTTACAATAGCTAATTTCGGGTCAGCGAAGTAATGTCAACAAAAGTAAAGTTCAAAATGCTTACCTCTGTACCCCGCTGAAGAAACCATCGAACTAGAGGCAGCACTCCAAGAATAAAGTCATAGCCTGAGTTGTCAACAAAAATTAAGGCACATTTATGCGGTGGCTCGAAGCGAATCCTTTGCATCCATTCATCAACTTTGTCTACCAGCCACGGTCGAGGGAGTAATTTATTTCTTGCTTCCGTGAAACCAAAATTATCGGGACCTTCCAGTATTTTTGCTATTTCCTTTGCCCCCCAGTCGAAAAAGTTACCCGCTAGAAGCCCTTCAATACAAATCAATGTGTCACACTAGCATCAGTATTGCATCCTGATACAACCAATACCCCAATCATTAGCGAACATTTGAAAATATCAGCTTACCCTTGATTAGCTCCAACGTAGGGTCGTCTAGACTATCTAAGTATTCTAGCCGTGAAGAAAATTCTTGCAATGCAATTTTATTTTCCGACTGTTTTTGAAGTAAGTATGGATCTGGAAAATCATATTCCCTCAGTGTTTGCTCGATCATGTCCAAGAGCGATCTCACACTTAGGTTTCCAAAGGCATATGGAAAGTTTTTGAGAATTTGCAATCTCGACAAAAGTTTCTGACGACAGCGAAGAGCCCTATCTACAGCGGAAGACGTCTTTGGCTGCGATTCTAGTGCACGCGTTGGGACTTTGTCTATCCAAGCTGAAATGACATTATTAAAAGGACGTTATCAACTATGCAGTTGTGAATGAAACCAAATCTGATTTATGGAGGTCGTCATATAACGCGTAAGAACAGTAGGATCACTCACTGGAAAAGCATTGCAGCCAATATTCCCTTCCTTCAGGATCTTGGGACAAGTCCAATGTATCAGGTAAATAATCGCAATTCGACTGAAGCAAAGGGAAAAAACCGACAGACTCATACTTGTCAATTTCCAACTGCTCCATGGGCTTGCCTCCCGCTGTAGAACAACAATTAGATATAAATGTAGATGTTTTTTTCTACTGGTACTTCAAAAATCTCATTCCAGAAACCTTATTCTAAAAAAATTATTCCACTTACGCAAGTATATGATCCCGCTAGATCCGACATAATTTTCTGTCCACGAGCTCTGATCCTCCTCTCCTTCAGCTCCCATAAGAAAAGCTCCAAGCGCCCCTACGTACCCCTCATGTCTCAAAAATAATCCCTCAACTTCTCCTTTACCCCAATAATTAATGCTAAAACTGATGGCAGCCATGCTAACCGGATGATTTCTGAGGAAATATCCGCCAAAATATATCTTTTTCAAACCATAACGTAAGGCGTAAAGAGTTGATATCTGACCAATGTCATTGGCTATGGTGAACAGCAGTGATCTGGCTAAATCTGCTTTATCGTAAGAGGCGTTATGTACACATTTACCAAAACTAGATGCAATTGTATCTTCTCCTAACCCTAACTTCGATAAACTACCTGCATAAATGTCTTTGACTAGCATGTCAACTTTTCGATTATCACCTCTTCCAGCTAGTTCCAACAACTCATCAAACGAAGTTGTTCCGGTCAATAAAGATCCTAGACCCCAAAACGTACCTCCTCCAGTTGCAGTTCCACCAATCCTCTCATACTGATCTTCTCCATCAACTTTCAAAATGCTAACACCAGATCCTATGTTAACAAACAGGTACGGAAAAATATTCTGCGTCGGGGCTTGAAATTTGTACTCGCCGTTCTGTGTTACCTTGTTATACGTAAATTTGAAAGCCTCTCCTGGTACATGCTTTAGTAGGAAATTAGCTCCTTTAATGAGACACTGCATTTCATCTTCCTTATCAATTGTCACTCCCAATTTGTTTTCGATCAGGTCCCTGTATTTCCGTGCTCCGCCTCCTGTATAAGGTCATAAAATAGTCTAA
>VRMD01002279.1:0-13737 GCA_009872375.1 Sminthurides bifidus | reverse complement strand
TTGCCTCGAGCGACTCATTCTGGGAGCCTGGAAATTACAAGAGGTACGTTAATGTATGCTAACTTTTCAACGCTTGGAGTGTGGTTTTTGATAAAAATTCCCCTACCCTCCTTCTGTGAGAGGCATTAGATGTTTGACAAAAGTAGTTACGAACGATTCAGTTTACTTCGTAGAAGATTTTGGGCACAACAGCCATTAAAATGTGTGAAGTCCATAGAAGTACGCTGTTTCAGCATTCATAATATAATATTTAACTCGCTATTTGGATCAGGCCACAATTTCCCTCCTTATCAAATTAAAATCAAGTAATTCCTTAATTGATCGATGCTAAATGTCCTTCGAATTGTGATCAGTTTTCGAGTAGATGAAGTCAAATATTTTTTAAATCGCTTAGCGTATAAAATGATGCCCAGGCTCTCAATGGCCCCTTTTAATAGTAATTGTCATTACTGCCTAAAAAAGGACTCTTTCCACCCCAAAATTAAATGTATCTGTAACTATTTTGTCAATGCAGGACAACGAAGCGGATCGAAGATGGGTACAAGCTTTGCAATGACCTGATTACTCTCATACAAGAACGGGCTGAGATCGAGAAAAAGTATGCTGTAAGTCTGAAAACATGGTCCAAAAAGTGGGCGGAGAACATTGACAAGGGTCCTGAGTATGGAACGACGGAGGCAGCCTGGAAAGGTATTCTCGTTGAAGCGGACCGGTTGTGTGATTTGCATACAACCATTCGGGACGATCTCCAAAATGAAGTAGTCACGCAAATTCGAAACTGGCAGAAAGATAGTTTCCATAAAGTAAGTATTGACTGTCTCAGATTGCTAGATCACTGCATTGCATGAAAAGCTTAATAATTTGGCCTGACATACATTTGCAGAATGTTATGAACTTGAAAGAACGGAAAGAATTGGAAGATCAGTTCAAAAAGGTCCAAAAACCGTGGGCAAAACTTCTAGCAAAAGTGAACAAAGCCAAACATGATTATCACAATGCGTGCAAATCTGAAAAATCTGCTTTGAATCAAGAGCGAAATGCGTCCAGTGATTCTTCGTTATCGCCAGATCAGGTATGTCAGTTAATACAATACATTACCGTTTACTCACACCATCATGATAAAGAGATTGCTCGCACGTTCATCAGATTAACTTCCTGTACTAACTGCAAACGCATCGTTTCCTTATCATCAAGAAACCCTTGCATGTTGATTTGTATTTGCTATATGAACTGATGCAATAGAAAAATAATTGTCATAGTTACTGTGCATGGTCCTAGCTTCGAATGCAAGCGTGTCATACCGGTTTTCCGGCTTCTGAAACGGTTGCAAATGGAATTTGTTATGGCTTCAGTGGTTCCTTTTAATTGCACGCCTATAACACGAATAAAATAGTCAATACTCGTAAGAACCTAGAGCAAAAGCTTCTCCATCCACTAATCCAGGTTGCCAGCTGTAGTTACGCCACCTGGAAGGTTTGATGTAATATAAATCAGATCAGCATGTAGTTTTTAACGGGTCATATTTTGTGGAATCTTTTTGGTTAAGAAATTTTCCGCAAGTATGCATAGTATGAGTTGGCCTTACGGTTAGCATGATATAAACTACAAGTAGAGTAGTCAAAAATCAACGTTATAAGTCGCAAGTCGCAACATTGTCATGGGTTCATTGCATGTCTCACTTGAAAATATCAGTCTCAATCCACTTTTTATGTCACTAATAGCACGGTTTGTTTTTGTCAAGTTCTATGGCTCATTAACGAAGCATAAGTTGTTAAAATCTGTAAAACAAATTTGTAAATGATTTAATGAAATTGCATATTTGTTCTGATTCGCTGGAACCATGAGCAGTCGGGAAGTTCTGCAAATGTGAGAACCGTATTCTTTCATGATCTTTCTAAGCTTTATAAAACTATTCGGATTCAAATCTTGGCGTCTAGGATTAGCTGTTATGTTTTGATGAAGAAAATTAGGGCATGTAATTCAGCCAGACAGGATCAGTAGTATACAGAATTTCAGCGGCAACATGTTCCTGTGTGCTAATCCAACCGTTAATTTCACGACGATAGTATGATAATTGAACATCTATTAACGTTAAAGTTTACTGACAGATCAGATGTTTCAAAAACGGCTTCTAAGTATTCAAGTTGTTTCAAGTAATCCTTTTTATTCCAGGCAGGTTGTTAGAGCATCACGTTTTTGAACGAATGAATTTGATAAAAATGCAACCAAAAACATAATTGAGTTTGTGTGACATAAGTCTGTTTGAATTTCCAACAGGTTAAGAAAATGCAAGATAGAGTAGCGAAGAGTAAAGAAGAAGTCCAGAAAACACGGGAGAAATATGAGTCTGCTTTGCAAGAAATCACGCAATACAACCCGAAGTATTTGGAAGAAATGCGAGAAGTTTTCGACAGGTGCCAAGAAATGGAAGCCAAGCGACTAAAATTTTTCAAAGACGCTATGTTTCTTATTCACAAGTATATCAATATCTCGGACAAAGAGCAATTGCCGCAGATTTATGAAGAATTCCATCATACAATCAGTAACGCGGACTACATGAAAGACTTGAAGTGGTGGTCTAATAATCACGGCGTGAACATGGCGATGAATTGGCCAACTTTTGAGGTAAGCTTGTTATACAATACAACCAGCAAATCATCGTTGCTCGCATGTGAGACACTGGTAGAATTTTAAACGTGTTTTGCACACATTTTCTTCCCGTCTATGCATTCGTCATTTTCTTTGATATTTTGCTTCACGTACTGCATGTGCTTTAATTTTCTGTTTCGGACATTGTTTTTGGTTCTCAGGAATATTCTGAAGAATTTAGAGACATAGCTAAAGGAAAAATTAAGGAAAGCGTTCCATCCGGTGGAATAACGCTGTTAACCCAGAAACCAGTGTCCGATGAATTGCCTGTAAGTGATATTGTGTAATTAAGTATAACCTTTTGTAAACCTATTTTTTTCTTGTGCCGTTAATTATATGAGCACAGTATTTTTGTATAAGCACATTCGATGCGCATGGTTGAATTCAAAATGTGGAGTTACTACTTTTGGTTCTGCATTGCCCGTCATACTATGTAGCAATTCCACAACAGTTGCAATGTTTGTATTTAAATATTTTACTTGACTTCAAAACAGGCGGGAGGACCTCAAGAAGTTGGAAACGTACCGAAAGTTAACTCGATCCGTACATCTAAATCAAATGGCAACAATGAATCCAAAAAGAAAGAAAAAGACAACAAAGATGAAACAAAACCGAACGGATCAGGGTGAGGAAATATTTCATCCATTTTGACATAACATTATCTTATAAATTTAGCTTAAGTGTCTCAAAACTAAGAGTCTTGTTGACTTACCGGTTTAAATTTGTTTAATTGCAGGAAAGATAATCGAAGTAATCCTTTTGAGGAAGAAGAGTGGGACGAGTATTCTAATAATGATGGAGCTCTAGTTGATCGTGGCGAACCTGGCATTCCTGTTAGAGCTCTTTACGACTACGAAGGAGCGGAAGATGACGAATTAACGTTCCGACAAGGTATGAAATGTCGGAAGACATTTTTATCCGTCAGATATTTCTCTTTATTTAATAGCTTCAAATTCATAGCTGTAATCACCTCGATTCCTATAAATTTTTACAGGTGAAATATTTGAAAAACTTGAGGATGAGGACGAGCAAGGTTGGTGTAAAGGAAGAAAAGATGGTAAAGTAGGACTGTACCCAGCTAACTATGTAGAAGTTGTGCAGTAAGATATATGTGAAAAGTAAAATTAAAGCTTAAGTGAACAAGGTAGTTTTATCCGTTTGGCGAAATAAGTTACTGCAGGAACATTTTCTTGCTGTGAATGTAACCTGTTCCCTGGGAACTATGATAAACAGGGACGTAGGACATCCAATATAGAATCGGTTCGTTCCAATACACTGCTAAAATGTCTCAAGCAAATCGCTGGAAATTATGAAGCTAGCTGATAATTTCTATTTCTAGCATGGAAGGCACCTTAGCACTCTCTCTAGCCCTGTTGTTTTGTACGTAAAGAAGTGCGTGCGTAGTCAAGTATTTTATAGCAAAGAAGAAGCTCGCAAATTCAGGATCCTATCTTTCAAACTACTACGTTTTGTGTTAAAGGAATCCGAAAGTAATAACTATAGTACTCATAGCAGTACACTAATATTACGGATAGGTAATTAAATAAAAGATACTGTAACATTCTTTTATAAGTAGCTACTAGTGCTCCAAGTTTCAATACACAAGTACACGTACTGTAGTATAGTGTAAAATGAGGTCTACGTAACTTGTTCAGAAATATACATAGTAGATTATATATTCAGGCTACTCGTAATGCATTAGATGAACACACATGACAAAGCGTGTTGTCTAGTACTTACAAATCATGCATTCATCCAAATGGCTTAATCAAAAGCGCGTATTTATTGTTACAGCCTATTGAGAATGAATATGAACAACGCAATGTTTGGGAAAGTAACGGTAGAATTAGCTTAAAATAAAGTCGAATTCCTGACGCTTCCACAGTATTAACCAAACAAAACTCAAAATTGACAAAAATTTCTCTTAAAGTACTTCAGTTTGCGACATTTATTTTTTATGTACGAGTGAAAAGTTGCTGAAAAACTACTTAATGCTTGCAAAAGCATGGGTGTAACCTCAGTTTACCTAGCATAGAATATAAAGCGCAGCTTGAGTCAGTGGTTGAAAACCAGCGGAATAATACCATGAGGAAATACTCATTTAGTAGTGTGATTAAGATGCACCACGGTTAGGGAATGTGGTATGGCTCACAGTTTGAATTCAGTTATGCGTTTTATATTACTTTTATTTCGAACGTGTCGTTTTAGACGTACACAGTAGCATATATTAGTCAGATACAGCCGCCCAACTGACAAATCTCAAAAGCACAGTAATGTAGCGACACCTAAGGTCGCTATTTCTTTGCAGAAATTAGCCTCACTTTTTGCTCGTCGAAGCGTTGGTACTGTCTAATTCAGCCACCAATTCATTGAATTTTGATGTGAAATCCAGTTGCAAACGGTTATTTGAGTCATCAATCATTGATTGGAAGTTCAATTCATTCTGCAACGCACAGATGAAAAAGCAACTTAGAAGACTTGTTCGATATTAGCAGTAGTGAGGAGGTTCGTCCAAACTCTCTCAATAAAGGTAAAGCCAGTAAAATTTACCTCATTAGCTCCTGATGCATTCGTCTCAAAAGAACTCAGCATTAAACTCCCTAACGAAACTTCATTGCTCTAGAAAGTGAAGCAAACAAAGCATACAATTAATTATTATAGGTGTTCTGATTTTAAATTAACGGAAATCATCTTTACTTGCTTACCTCGTTACTTAACCACTGATGTGAATCTGAAGTGAGTATATTGCTTAAAGAAGAGATGTCGTTAGTAAATGCGGCTGTTTTGGTTGGATGTGTCTCTTGAAGATCCTTTGTATTTTGGTTTGTGACAAGGCTTGATTCATTAGTACTTGCATTGCTTGTGGTTAAAAAATCTGTAAAATTAATTAATAATGTTTTCGAGCATTGAGAAAGCGAGATTCTTATGAATCTACCGATGACATATAGTCTGTAGTCTGTGTGGTAAGTGCAACTTACTGCTTAGGCCAAGACTACATGCATCGGAACTTCCGAGCGTTATATCCAAGAATTTATCCTTCAAACATTCATTTGCAACATCTCGCGTGGACTCCGGTAGAGACAAATCCATGAAAGACGACAGGCTTAAGTTGCTATCGATTTTTTCAGACGCTACGGTAGGAAGCTATAAGTCTTTGAAACTCGTTTTTGTTAAGAGCTTCGCCTTGTACTGAACTATCGTTTGTTGCAGATATGGGCCTTATTTCTTGCGACGATGGGGTTAAAGAAGCTTTACTAGCTGGCATTGGGTGCAATGGATCAAATGGTGTTTTTATACTATCCTTGACTAGTTCCTCACGGGTAACATGATCTTTTTCACTATTGTTAACCACAGCTACCGAAAATCCAGCGTTTAAAGCAGGCTTGGATGGTGATTCCTAAAAAATAAACGAGAAAAAATGATGATCAACATATCACGTCATTCTTTCATTCAATTTTACTTAACACTTACCTGCAACAGGAAGCATTATTTGAGCAGCGTTGCCAACGTACAACGCATGGACAGGTGACTTATTCGATACCAAATCCCAAACAGGAGGTTGCGTCACTACATCACTAGCTTTTGGTATCAGCGGTAAGTATCTTGGTACGATGTTTTTCTTACAGCAAGGTCTCCCAAGCCTGCGATTCCCCTTCGGAAGATCTAAGAATGGTTTTGGAGGAACTTTTTTGCTAACGGAAGATAGTTGATTATCGTCGACTTGGTCCGTTTCCACACCTGATGCGATAGTCGTGGCAGGACGTATTCTAACGAGATGCGAAGGTCCCGTAGAAGGAACTCGAAATTTATCTTCACTAGCTCTGATATCTTTCAGATCTGATTTTGGTGCTAGGGGTACTGCTGTTAGAACTTTACCGCTGCACGACGGAGATACTAATGTCGGCACAATCTTTTTAGGTTTTGAGATTCCGTCATTCATAGAATCTTTTACACGCAGTATTGAACAACGACCTGTGATGTTGCCAGAAACTTCTGGAGAAACACTGCTTTTTTCTTTTCCCTCCTGCCCAGGAACGATTGGGGTTTGTAATACAGAAAAGCTAGGTGGCACATTTTGAGTGGATAATATCACAGTGCTGCTCGCATCAGATGCCATTGTCTTTCCCAAGTGTTGCCCTGAGCTGCTGTTTGCTAATGGGGAAGAATTTGTGACTATAGGTTTTGGAACGGAATCTGCAAGCTGACCAGATATCGATGCCGCTCCCACAGAAACCTGAGTATTTGTAGGCTGCCCGCATCCAGGGCATGTTGCAGTTGAAAGCCCAGTCCCTCCACTAACGATTTTGTGGCGTTGTTGCTTTTTCTTCTTAAGATTACGTGCAACAGATATTAGTTGACCCAACATAATCTTTGTGCGCTTCTTTAATTCTTGTTCTTCTTTGCCCTCATCCCATTCATATTCAAAAGAGAGCTTTTCATTTCGACCCACCTAAAGCAATATTTAATATTTCACATCGTTACATGCATAGATTTTGTTTATGTTGGTAAATTAAAAGAAAAATTCGCCTACCATCATGTACACTTCTCCAACCGTGAGCGAAGCCGCTTCTAACGCAGTCCAACCTTTTTTTAATACTTCTTCGTCAATGAATGATGTGAATACTTCTTCTGGTTCAGTGAGTTTGTCGTCCGAGGGAGAACACGTACAGTTTGCACTATCCGAAGGTTTTATCAAAACCGGGATATTGTTGCATCCATCACTTAAAACTTTATGCTGTAATATCCGAAGAATCAATCTTGATATCATTCAGCTTATTCGGAGACTGCAAGTCAAGTAAATCCGGTGGATTACTGTCACTAATTACATTATTTGTATCGTTATGTTCCTGCCTTCGCAACGAACAAAACTCGTATGTAGATGGGGTAGAACAGTAAGGTTCGTCTTCGTGAGTAAAGTCCACCAATTCTTCTTTTGTCGAATTTTGGAACGCTTCCACATGGGCGGCCGTTTTCTTCTTGGTTCAAATCTTCTTGAATTTCATCCTTAATGTCGCTATCATTTTTATTTTCCATAGAAACTTCAGCGTCACTCCAGTCTGCCTCCGCATGAGAATCCATTGCAACATCCGTTGCAATAGCAGATCCTGACTTGGTACGTTGTCGTTTCTCCGTAAGTTTCACACATCCATCTTTCTTACTTTTACTTAAGACGTTGGTGGAGAAGGAATTAAGCGATATTTTCGCTCGAGCTTGCCGTTTCATACGTTTTGTATATTGGGACACTAGTGTCGTGCTTACGCGAAGGAAACACTCGTAGATGCCGGCTTGAACGCTTTCCGAATGTTGTCATCATTTGTTCTTTCTACAAATCGAACAATTATTTCTCTTATTCCATACTCATTGCATGCATCCTTCCAACTACCAACAAGGAAATAAACGAAACTCACGATTCTATCCGAAGAGCTTTTCCACCGATCTTCCAGGTAAGTTATCATAGAGGCTAACGTGCGCTGCAGCGAAACTAAAGATCTAACCCGTGGATTGTGCGACAGAGATTGCACCACAGACCACGCCCCACCATCCTTTGGTAGAAACTCAACGACAACTTTCGTTGGCACTTTCGTCTGCTCTACATCACTTAAGTTATTTATCTTCTTTAAAGCTTGACACACAGGAGTCTTGATTCTTTGAGTTTTCCCTTTGACTTTAATTGTTGTTGATCCTTTCTGTACCAACTCGAGAAGTTTTGCAGCTGTTTTTCCGTTAAGAACTCGTTGCTTCTTTCGCAGTTCTCCATAATTTATGAGACCATACAACTCTTGATAGGCTTTTTTCATATCTAGACAAAGAAGACATACCTCCACTTTTAATATGAACTTTCAAAATTAAATCTATAAGCAACTTCGCCCATAACTTGCTTGATTCCAACGGAAATCACAAATACCTTTAGGAAATCGCAGGTATTTTTGTATTTTGTTCCATGTTCTGTAGTAAAAATGTCGCACTTGCTCCTTTTTCTTGATCTGAGTTGGTTCGATAGTCTTGTTCTTAGATTTGAGTTTCGCTGCCAAGTACGACTGTATGGCATCAAAATCTTTACCAGATTCATTTAATGCTTCAAAAAACAACTGTTTATCATACTGACTCCACAACTCCCAGGTGCGCTTCTTTCTCTTAGATTGATCAATCTCGCGATTAGTACTTCGAACTCCATCATTACCACAATCAGTCGCCAAATGCACGTCCTCACAACTCGAGCTCACCACCTTGCCTTTACACTGAATCCCGGGAAGACCACCACCATTGCTGCATATTTCTACACATCCTGACTCACCAGAACATGTTTTACTGGGTGATGCTTCACGTCTAAGTTTTTCCTGCTTTTCTTGTACACGAGCACTGCACCGAACTGTAAAGCAACACATAATATTTACTATTGCTGGTTACAAGCTTTCAATTTATCAAATAATTCAATCTCGTAACGATATAATCTTGCTAAAGCAGTCAAAGCTGTCCAACCAACCATTAGTAGTATTGGCTTTGGGAGTCAAGCAGTCGCCATCCATTTCTTCCTGGCTATCACCATCGTCGCTGTAAATACACAAGCATTAAATAAAATCGTCACGTCGATATAAACCACGAGAATATCTGTCATCCTTTAAAACTTTTGATTTCAGTTGAATCCGTTCTAATTTTATGATTCTGAAGTTTAAGTGATTCAAATTAGTTCAAAAGCTTTTACGTCATTACAACTGATACCTTTTTTTCGAGCCAGATTCATCTCCTTTACTCCAGCTACCGCTCCGTTTTCTTTTGCCCATGCCGGCAGGTTACGACTCTATTTAATTACTTGGCACCATCTCTTCAATCTTTGCATTTTCACATGGCGCAGGGAAATCCTGAAAGTTTTCAAACATGTTACTTTTAGATTTTTTCGTAGCACATCTACTTCTATTAAAAACAGGTACTCGCAAGTCTATTGCATGATCATCTTGACGACTTTTTAACTACAAATTCAAAGAAAAGTATTAATAAATACAATCAGGCCAATTAGTCTTCAGAAATTCTCTCAAATATCTGCTCTGTCCGCATGTCACTCAAAAGAAAGGATTAATTGCCATGAAACTTACCTTAAACGTGAAAGACAGTAATCTCTTTTAAAATCCAAGCAAATGACCAGTTCAATCTCACCGAGCTGCCATGTTTCTTCCAGCTCTTTACCACGTAACAAGGTAACTGTACTGAATATCTATACCTTAAACGTGAAAGACAGTAATCTCTTTTAAAATCCAAGCAAATGACCAGTTCAATCTCACCGAGCTGCCATGTTTCTTCCAGCTCTTTACCACGTAACAAGGTAATTGTACTGAATATCTAATTTTGCATTGCAAGTTGACATAGCGAAACGCAAGGACGAAGAAAATTTAAAAACTTAAAACTCTCATGTACACACACTTTGAAGACAACCACGGAAAGAACACACTGCTGCAAAAATATTAATTTTCCATGAAAACTTTAATGACACTTTAATCAAGTTTTCACCCAGCACATTCTATCGTAACTTTCCGACATGTGTGGCAAATAGCTTTTTTGGCTCCCATTGGAAGAATTGTAAATAAAAAACATGTGTATCACAGGGAAAAGTCGATCCCACGGATGGACGAAGGAAGATCGAAGAGAGGTGAGTTCCTCCTCATCGGGACTCTCTTCACTTAGCGGCGCCAATTCATCTCGGCCCGATTGCTGCGCCCTCAAAAGGCAAATCGTGACAGTTAAGTCAAGTTAACGAATTTGGCTTCAGTGTAGAACGCCCTATATGCTCTTGCAAAACGGTTTATTGTCACTGAAAGAATTGACATGCTGGAAACGGAAATCGCTTTACGTTCTTCCTAACCCTTTTTTATGAAATTGAACGAATCGATATCGCCACTGACTGCCAGACGATTTTAAACTTGGAGAAAGAGTCAATTACGGCAAATTAAGAAGATGTTGATTACGGTTCTGGATAAAATGAATTCCGGATTCAGTCACTCTTTATGGGTAAAACTTTGGAAAATGAGTAATAGTCTTAGAATGCTGAAGGAATTACGAAATGACATGAACACGTATCAAACTTTAATTATTTATCAACACTAACTGGATTGCGTGGTTAACAGTGAATTAATTCTCATACGCTTTTATCGCTTATAATAAATAAATTATGCACTATGCACACTAAGTATAAAAGCCGTTAATAATGATACTTTTGTATTGTCAAATCACATTTTCAGGACTCGCCTCATGGCACGCCCGTAACGAAAAGGTAAATCAAAGTACTTTAAGCCCAGCGGTGATGAAGAAGAGAAGAGTGATTGAACATTAAAATCTGTCACTTGACTTAAGCTTAAAACACCGAAGTACGAAAAGTTAAGTATGAGTTAAGCACTGCATTCCTGAATGTGAGGAAGGTTTGTACATGAATATGATTTGTATGCAAAAACAATGCATGCAATCTGGTNAAATCAAACGGTTATTGAAACTGAGAGTTGATGCGAATAAACTACAACACCTATTAGATGAAGGACGAAAATCCTGGAAGGGGAGCTCTGGATCTCGCCATATTATTAAGTACTATCCTACCCTGTCCACTTAAACTGGCAGTAGCCTCTGGCTCGGAATCCGTATGACTCGAGTAATTGATAGCTGCAACGGCCGGCGTTCTAATTGGCTTTTGTTTCTGCCAAGACTGTTTCAAAGTATCGTTCACATTGGCGTAATGATTAACGAATGAGTGAGGTTCTCGCACCTCATTGATATTTTCTTCTTCAAGCTCCGTGTCACTTTCCTGGAACAAGTACATTGAGCATAAGTATCCAATACATCATGGTAGGTTACAGATGTCTGTTACACATTGTGTCTGCCAAAAGTTCTGATTAATACCTGAGAATCTGTGGAGCTTATCTCAGAGGGTTTCTCTGTCAAGCTGCTCTCGTCGGGATTGTTGTCGTATGCTTTGTCGCTGTCATCGTCTGTGTAAGTTATAGACCCGGGAGCAGGTCGGGGTGGCGGTCGGACTGGCCCGCCATTTTTTCTTTTCAAGGAGGATATCTTCTTTTGTAGACTGTCTCAGCTCGACAGATGACCCGTATAGGATTCCCTCTTCGATACTATTAGTTTCTGTAAGGCTTCTTTCTGACTCGTCTGCAAAGTTGAGAAAACCAGAGATAAAACAAGTTCACATCTTTGAATTCCTGTCTAGTTACGATATTGGTATCATGTGCTCTTGAGGATCAAAATCACGTACGTTTGTACTTGAAGGATTTGGTCTTGACGTCAAAGATATGCAACAAGGCCGATTATGAATACTACAGAGACGGATGCGATCACAACCAGGAACCAGGTTTGACGATAAAAGGGACTTTGCTGCAAGAATCCATACTCTATGTAATGTTTGGACGGCGTATGTACAATCTCGTCTGAAGGGGTTGGGAAGCTGATCCCATATCTGTTATATGCTATAAGGCGGAGGTGGTAGGCTGCGGAAGGTAAGAGCTGCTGATACGAAAGCGAGTACTCGGTCTCAGGTCCGTCGTCGGTCTTCACCACGGTGCGCCACCTGGTTTCGTCTGTAGAAAAATTAAGCGTTAGTCCTTCGGAACAGATCGTTCCCTCTCTCAGCTATTTTCTTGAGTCAAAGACCATATTTTGCTTACCTTTTCTCTTCGCTTCAATAAAGTAACCATCTGTGACAGAGCTTTCTCCGTTAGTCCACTTGAGTAACACGGAGGAAAAGCGTTTGTGCAAGCTCAAGTTCGTGGGACTTTTGGGTGACCCTGGCTGAGGTCCAGTGCTCACATTACGCCACACCGGAGGACTGAGTTCGTTGAGTAGAACATTTCTTGCTCGCACGGAAAAGCTGTACATGGTCTCTTCTTCCAGGTTCTCAATAATGATTGAGCAACATGACACCTTCTGCCTTACTTGCTTGGAAATGACTCCGTTCTCAGACTGCTCAGAGCTCGTCTCGTAGGTCACGAGGTAATGTGCAATTTCACCATTCGGTTTCGCTGGCTTCTCCCAAAGGAGTTTTAAGCTCGTCATGGTAATGTCTTCAAAACTGATGTTGGCCACTGGTCCAGGAGTGCCTTGCTGGGTCCGAATGGTGATTGGGGGGGAGTAGGGTCCATCGCCCGCGGGGTTGAATGCAGCCATTTGGATTGTGTACTCAGAGAACATTTCCAGGAACAGGAGGGTGTGGCTGTTACACCAGGCGGGAACGACTTCAAGCTCTTCATCCGACGCATTCGTCTTGTATAGAATCTTGTAGCCGAGAAGATCTCCGTTCTGTTGGTTCTGCAACGGAGCTTTCCATTTGATCTCAATATCGGTTGATGACAAGGCCTGGGCTGTGACTTCCCTAGGTTCTCCAGTGGGTAACAGCCTCACCCACATACACGGTCACGGGACGTGAAAGCAAACCCTCCCCGCGGGAGTTGAAAGGGACCACAGTGATTTCATAGTTTTTGTCCACGGTCAGGTCTGTGAGTACCACACTGGAGGAGTTGGCCCCGTGAATCTCCTCTTTGCGGAAAGCAGAGACTGTTGCCAAAGGATACTCTGTAGCTTCTCGGTACCGGATACGGTAGCCGCCCGTTTCTCTATCGCCGTTCCAGTTCTCGCTAGGCAAAATCTGCCAATTGACTCGAACACTAGTGGCTGTTATTGGCACGACGGAGACCTCCGTAACTTGACCTTTCGGAGAAGCAGGAAGCGTCCAAGTAGTATTGGATGCGGGTGAAAAGGAGCTGGAGCCGATATCATTCGTGGCTTGTATTCTGAACTTGTATGCGGTGTGCGGCTTCAAGTCCATGGCAGTGTACGTGGATTGAATGACACGAGTCAAGTATTGCCAGTAAGCAGACCCCTCGCTGTATTCAATGGTGTAGTAGCGAATAGGTGCAAAGCCGTCTCGCCCCGGTGTCCAGGAGAAAGTTATTTCGTTCGACAGCACCTGAGATTGAGATATTGCAGGGGCAGATGGTGCTTGGGGTAGCTCACGATTGTTAGTGGTGAAGAGAAGTAATTTGGCGGTTTCTCCCCATCCGAGACGTGTTTTTGCCGTGATCGTGAACCAGTAATACTTTTCCC
>VRMD01002278.1:0-13740 GCA_009872375.1 Sminthurides bifidus | reverse complement strand
GTGATTCTCGCTCTATTTTATCACCTTAATAGAGTTAACGGGATCTTCGTTGATGGGTTTATCATCGCTACTGCTTGCTTTTACGTAGCTATGGCTGATAAGCTGCTACAAAATTTGCGCACAGCCACTCAATCTCCTGTCCCCTCATCCACAGAGACGGATGTAATGCCGTAACCTACTTAATATGTGATCTTACACGTATTTAAATCATGCTTCAGCTTTGGGACTTGAATTCAAGTTGTCAAATTCTTTTGTGTGTAGACCGCCGGCGTCTATGACTCCATCCAAAAACACCAGCTTCAAATCGAAAGGCTGAACAGGGCAGTGGGGAGCGTGATGCTGATTTGCGTCGTTGCAGACACGTCGATTTACGTCGTTCGCGGTATACCCTTCCTGCTAACTCGAGAAAATGCTCTGGCTACAATTTGTCCTTTGATTTTCATCGGATCCTTCATCATGGCTCTACTCCTTGTGGGAATGAAAAACAGTCAGGTCAGAGCAAGTTTTACATTCATGTCAATTCATGTCAGGTCTGCATTGGTGAACAGTGGTCATTTCATTCATAATGTAGCTCACGGAAGCCGTAAGAAATTGGGTGTCCAAAAGGAAGGAAGTTTGCAGTGCTGAAGAGTCGGTGAAACTGTTGCTACTAGTTTCAGAACTTGATGCCAACCACAATTTTGCACTCAGTTTGCATCACTTCGGCCACTTCACGACAAATTTGTTCGTTTCGGTGAGTGATTATGGACATGAACCCACTCACTCTGTCAAGGCCATGTAATTTAGTTGAAACTACATTCATGCAATTCCCTTTAGCTTGATTGAAAAATATCAAATGACGGGGTGTCAAACACTCGATAGATGCTGATGACCATATTGTATTCTTACATTTCTAGATTCTCAGTGTGACCATCACCTACACCGTACTGCACTACCAATTCAAAGAGCGGAACTTTTCCTCTCCGTAGCATTTCAATTATGTTGATAGCATCGCAAATAGTCCGAAATTAGAATCATGTCAAAAATAAAGTCTCAAGTATCATTTCTGCCATTATTACTATGAAGTCATCACATCTTTTTATCTCACACTCCAAATTAATGGAGCTCATTCCTGTTCTGGATTAGCTGCAACTGAAATAGTTCTTGTAATGTCAAACTCGCCGTTTCAGAATCGCGTTAGTTCTCTAGCAAGACAGCAGACATGTACACGGCGATCCACCTAGGATCCAAGATGTCCTCAGGGGTCTTTTCGAGCAAGACTTTATCACCATGTGAGACAATTGATAAGGGCCCAAAATCAAAAGATTTAAGTATCTTCCATGGAACAAGGCCTTGTGGACATAAAGCCGTTGGTGGTGCCAGTACCAGCACCAATGGTCGAAGCTTAACTTCCTGGCAAGGGTCACACTGCTCCCTCTGGTGGTTCCTCTATTCAAACATTGGCTATTATACTTTTGCACTGCCTTACAAATTCGTATTGAATGGACCTGGAGGAGCTGATGGTCATTATAGAGTTCATGCAAGTAAAGTGCATTATGTAAGTTTCAATAGTCTNACAAATTCGTATTGAATGGACCTGGAGGAGCTGATGGTCATTATAGAGTTCATGCAAGTAAAGTGCATTATGTAAGTTTCAATAGTCTTCAAGATTAAAAACTATGTGTTCTAACTGACCATTGGTGAGTCCTGCCTCGATTCAACGTTACGTTACAGGTCATGTACTGCATCATGGCGGCATTAGCCATAATTTCCATATGCTGGAGAATTCTCATCATCGGCACATGCACCTCAGGCTTCGACCATACTTTCCACCTCATCGACCATTTCTCTGACATGGCAAAGTTTACTTCTCTTGTGTACGTTTGGGGAACTCGAAAATACCGTATTTTGCGGGTGATGAATCAGCGACTTCCCGACTTAGCTGAAGAGGTTCCAGTCACCAGTTTCACACCTGGGAGACTTCTTGTAAGATCTTACATTCATCATTATGAAGTTCCTCCTGCTTTATGTGACAAATGTCTTAAAAGCTAATTTCCTCCTATTTTATATGACATTTGTATTCATAAATCTACCATTAGCCTTTTTCTTTTAAAACAGGATGTTAATTCATTCCTGGCATGGGTAACGCTAAGCTTCTACTCTGGATACGTCCTGCTATCTAAACTCGTTGGAGACATTTACCCGAGCCACGCTTCTGTCACTGCAAGTTATGCCATTCTGCGAAAAATCTTGGACTCAGACTGCGGATCTATATTTTGCTTCGGATCACTGCGATTGCAAAATGTAGGGCTTTGTGATTTCCTTTGCATCCTTTCGCAGTTGAACGTCGTATTTTTGCAGTTGGCCGATGTTTGGGTGATTGCAACCGCCGGCTTTTACTGCAAGATGGCTAATGACATGCGAAGAAAGCTGCAAAATGTCATGTCAAGCCCCACCTCCACTTTTCACCAGGTCAGTGTCTTGTTTTCACCCACGCTTTGATTTTGAAAAATCAGGACCTATCAAGCCCCACCTCCACTTTTAACCAGGTCAGTGTCTTGTTTTCACCCACGCTTTGATTTTGAAAAATCAGGACCTAGAAATTCATCCGAATAATAAAACTTGAATTCTGCAGGAATCAGTTTTCATCTTCATTCGACAGTTTCAAGATCAAATTGCCAACGTCAATTCGGTGGTTCAGGAGGCCTTGCTGGTGTGTTTGATAACAGATTTACCGTACTACGTATTGAGAGCGATCCCTTCTATCCTTTTTGCTCAGAGTTTCACATTCGTCATGTTCCGAAGGGTTCTCTACGTCATGGGCTTATTCACAAGCTTATTAATGACCGGCATTGTGAATGAACAAGTAAGGGATATGTAAATTGTTGACGAATTAATTGTTTCTATCAACGTTATTATAATCCGGACTGCTTTCCACTCTTGTTAATAGGTTCAAGGGACCATTCGATTGTGGATCTCGAAAACAGCACCTGGAGGTGACCTTAGCATCAACTCATACCAGTCTTTGCTCTGGGATCTTGGACTCAAACAGGGACCTGACCCTCAGCTTGGGTGGTTTTGCATACATCAACACCAGGCTTTTCATATCGGTGAGTCAATGAGCACGACATGGTTTTCACATGCTTCTCCTACAGAGTAATCAAGTGGTTGTTTCAATACCTTAAAAGTGTTGCCAACCTGAAGAGGAAGTGAATTTCTAGGGCAAACATCATCAATCATGCATGGTAATTGGAAATTGTTAATCGATTTCGCATCTTTTTTCAGATGTTGAGCATCACACTGACGTATACCATTATTTACTACCAATTTCACAATACTGGGACGTGTGGCAAAAGCCTAGAAATCCTGATGACGACAGAAGTACAGAAGATTATGCTGCAGTAGATCAAATGCAATTGAATAAAAAAATAGCCGTTACGTGTGCTTGTGTGCTTACTTAACCGAGTTCGCTCAAGAATGCAAGACGCTTTCAGACGCTGTCAGGACATTCAAAAGCATGTCGCACTATCCCTAGTGGACGTTATAGCTTTAAAGAACTCTGGAGGAAAATATTCTTGGGCTGTTGGTAGCAGACAAAAGAAGATGGCCGCACATCCGGCCACAAAAAACTTTCACAAGGTTTACATCATGCCTATAAAAAATCCTCAGGTCCTTGAATCAGATGCAAGCGTCTGTGCAACTGGACCGGATCGTCATACTCGCTGGTGGTCCACTTTTTGCCTCTTGGGCTATTACTTTGCTCTGGGGCCACTAAAATGTGTGCGGAATGCCTCAGGGTACTTTGAGACTCAAAGAAATCCCTGGCAAAGGGTAAGTGGCCCTTCACACCGGTCTGTAATAGACTTATCCTTGGGAATTGGCGAATGACATGAATCTTTTCTTCACGTTTGAACAGGTGATGTGCATTTACCGGATCGTCATACTCGCTGGTGGTCCACTTTTTGCCTCTTGGGCTATTACTTTGCTCTGGGGCCACTAAAATGTGTGCAGAATGCCTCAGGGTACTTTGAGACTCAAAGAAATCCTTTGCAAAGGGTAAGTGGCCCTTCACGCTGGTCTGTAATAGACTTATCCTTGGGAATTGGCGAATGACATGAATCTTTTCTTTACGTTCGAACAGGTGATGTGCATTTTGGTGCTTTTACCAAGTCTGACGTACTTCTTTTGGGGATCGTTTCTCGAAGCCAAATACAACGAACATGCAGCTTACACCTCAATCATATGGGGATCGGATACCCGATTTTCTAAAGCTGTTAGCCATGTGCTACCTTTTCTGGTTCAAGCAAGACTCTTTTCTGGATGTATTGAACTCTTTTTCGGAATTGGAAACTCGAGCGAAGAGCACTAGCCTTGAGTGTTCTGGCATGAAGCTCAAGTTTCGACCAATTATATTGGTAAGTTCCAAGAAAAATATTATTAACAACTTTCATTACTAATGAGACAAACTTAACATCAAAGCCTTGGAATCAATTCAGGAAAAGGTCCAACCCTGGATCATTTTGGGCGGCTACATGTTGTACGTCGTATCATCCAAAGTTTTGGAAAAGGTCCAACCCTGGATCATTTTGGGCGGCTACATGCTGTACGTCGTATCATTCAAAGTTTTTGGTGACCTGGACTTTGACTTTAAAGAATACAGCCTGAGTTTGAGTTTTTCACAATACATGCATCATTTCGGCGGGAAACCTGCTTTTGCCAACGTTTCCTGGTCAGTCGACATGATTTTTTATGGCATTGGCTACGAGACTCACATGCTGTATGCTCAGTTGGCGGACTGTCCTCATCATTGCCACCGTAATGACTTACGGTGAGGTTGTAGAAGACACTGTGGAAAAGCTACGGCAGATGGTCAGACGTGATGGCCAACATAATTCCGGCAGGGAAAGTCAAAGCGTAGTGGTAAGTTCCTCTTTCCCAAAAAAAAAACTTTCGTTGAACTTAACACACAACTAGGACAATTGTATCAAACCTTTGACTCTAATTCAGGAATACGGCATCAAAGTAATTCATGGATCACAACTACGAATCAAGAAAATCAACGCATGTGCAGAAGTTGTGATTTTCACCTGCGTCATGGCCAATCTCCCTTACCACGTCTTGCGAGCCATTCCTTCGATTCTAACAGGGAGTTTCAATCACGTCATGGTTAGAAGAATCGCATATGTCACCGGTTTTTTCGGAAGTTTGTTGAGGGCCGGAGTGCACCATACGAAGGTTTGCTATGCTTTTACGTTGAGGCATGCTTACCGTATACTAGTTCGAATCATATAGCATTGAATAATTATGATTCCATAGCTCCAAAATGCAATCCGGGAGTTCATCGCCCTTTGTTCACATTCCGATAAGGGCCACAACTCCCGCATACAACAAATCGTTTGGGATGTGGAGTCTTGCCGTGATTTGGCAATTGAGTTCAATGGATTTGGAAGTTTCACTACTGGATTTTTTGTGTCCGTAAGTGCAGACCTTGGTACGTTAATTCATTTGCACAAAGACGATGGCAATTATCGTAAAATGCATTTTACAATTCGCAGATTCTAAGCGTCACACTTACGTACACAATCATCTATTACCAATTGTTGACAAAATGATTCAGTGCTTGCTCCATTTTATAAAGTTTTACGCCGCAAAAGAATTCAATCGCATTAGCTTCAAAATGATTCAGTGCTTGCTCCATTTTATAAAGTTTTACGCCGCAAGAGAATTCAATCGCATTAGCTGAATAAAATATTTAGGATGACGATCGACTGAAAAAGCGTAGGCGTTAAACTCCGGTCTCCAACTGCAGTAGAGTGGTGTCGTGCAATGTTGTACTGACTAATGTAACAAGTAATGCTTTTAAAAGTGTTGGTAGTATTGGCAAAGTAAAGTGTCTATTGACAATTTAATTTACCCTGAGTGACAGGAAGTCACAAGCTAATGAAATCCCTTGTTTGTATTCCCACCTTTCCACTCTTCAAAGTACTGTGTCAACAACAGCTGTTGAGAGGACTTCAGAAATATAAAAGTCAGTGCTGAGATACGGCTCATGGACTGAGGTGAAAGTACGCTTTCTCTTCATTCGTATTTCCCGTTTCAACGGCATTAGTTCAAGTTAGATTTTCATGACTATGGATAAACTTGAATCTTACTGGAAACCCCCACTCAGAAGAACCAATCCGGCAGGGATTCATTTTCTATACGCGTACTTCAAGATTGCCTATTTTTTGGGCATTTCGCCACTTAAACTGAACTGGCATCCTTCACACATCCGGGTGGGAAGAAGTCGAACACAAACGGTGAGTGTAAGACCTGAAAAAAAGCTAATTCATCTGAAGAACTTGGGGGACGCGAATCAATGGGCTTCTTATCCTTCAGATTTTTCACTTCAGCCTCCTCTTAATCGGTACCATCAGCCTGGTAGGCCGCTCCTGTGCGCAAATCTACTGCAGTTTATCAGCCACAGATAAAATTATATTCCTTGCCGATGTTCTCAAAGCTGTAATTTGGTTTCACATCTGCTGGAGAAAGTCGGACGAAATCAGCAAATTGCTGAACCACATGAATTCCAGTTCCATAGTTAGTACCGTGTCTGTCTACCACAAAGGTTTAAATCTGGTACCAGCTGGAGCTAGGTTGGTAATACTGACGCGATGCTGCGTTTGGATGGTAAACTTTTATCACGTCAATTTTTTTATTTCCAATTACACCATTCAGAGAGTAGTGTATGATTCCTTCACCCCTGAAAATTGCGCAAGAGCACCTTCTACATGGACTCCGGATCTTTGGATTGCTCTTGGCATAATTCCAATGTCATATCACGAGCTCGTTATCATTTACTCTGGGTTTATCCCCATTTTGACAGCTATAATTTACTGGTCTGCGGTAAAAGACTTGGAATTGGGATTGGACAACCATGCATCTTCGGTGAGTCCTGTCAAAAGTACCATTACATGGATCCAGTGTTGGCCATTCCATTTTCACCGCCTTGTACTAATTTTACAACTTGTTTCTGGAAAAGGAACGAGGATTTTACGAAATTGAAAAGTTCCAGACGACCATCAAGCTAACTACTTCCTTGTTTCAACAATTTCTATGTTGCTATTTGATTACGATGTTACCCGACCTCATCCTCACAACTACACCGCTTTTTATCAAAGCGACGAGTTTAAATCGGATGGTGATATTCGCAATACTGATCATCCTAAATCTATACGGAAGTCTCTTAGTTACAGGGGTTTTCCTGTGCGAGGGCGCAGTCTGCCATTCAGAATTGGCTGGCTACGAATCGATCTCTGAAGTCACCCTATTATTCTTACGCTGTCCAACAATTGCGCTGGGACGTCTTAACTGAAAGAGACCTGGCCATCGGCTTGTGCAACCTGGGCACTTTGAACTTGCCCTTGTTTCTTTCGGTAGAAAACAAATTAGCTTTATCGAGGGGCAGCTCATATTTTTGATAGGGTGAATCCTAATCTCTAGGATGAATGCTAATTATATTTTAATGGGATTACAGGTCGTCAGTGTCACAGCTACGTATACAATCATCCACTACCAATTCAGCAACGCATGAGACCTCCCCCCGCCCAAATCCCCAAGTTTAGAACCGGTGAAAAGTTGTCCAGGTATCTATACACTGACTTGAGTGTGAGAATAGGACAGGAGATGGCGCTAGGGTAAGCACGGAAAGTGATCTTCTCGTCTTCATGATCCTTCTTCAAACCCCTTCTTCTTTCTGGGTTGTTAATTCGAATGAATACAGGGAAAGATTAAATGGCTTACTTCCAGGTTGGATTCCAGTGTCATTTAAACTCTCCATTTTACGTAAAATACAACTTTATAACAAAGCCTGTCGTCATCTCACTCTTATGCATTGATGTTTTGCCCTGACATGTCCCGGAGTATGACAACCTGTTGCCGACCTCCTTCCAGGGATGAGGTCCTGTTCATCCCGGATTCATTGATGCCATGCGAGAAATAGCAGCTATTCTATTGTGTTTACAGTGTGAAGGGTTCGGGTTCGTGAAAAACCTGTGAACCCAATGGATCTTAAGAGTAAAGAGTTGAAAATCTCAGTTCGAAGAACAACTTGTTATTCTTGCCCAGATCCTGCTCATTGTTATGACAAACCCCGTCCTCACTCATGCAGGTTCTCACCTTTTTAATTACACAAGTTCGATAATTCCAATAAGCTCCCCATTGCGTCCCATCAAGTGGTAAACGAATAACGATGGAATTTCCCTGTACCCTTTGGAACTCTTAGGATGAAAGCATATCGCCCCCACGCTGGCCTTTCATGATCTCTCGGCATCCGCATCCCATTGGGATCTCAACAGGTAGTCAGTCATTCACTTAAGGATTCTGATCATTTCTTGCTGAAAGGGTTTCCTGAAAAATGGAAAATCTATACCGACCTGGGTTACGTAAAAATTAACATTATTGCCTTCACCAGTAACCATTTGTTTACTTGCTCAAACCAAACTTTAAGCTCTGGGGCCCTTTCGTATATACCTTACATTCTTATATTCTTTGAACCCGTCAGTGTAAAAATGTTTTTCCAGTCCAGAATACCTCTTACGTTATGGGTAAGCATTAATAAAGAGGAAAATTGAATGGGTTCATATGCTGAATACGTGAAAAATGCATCATTCATCTTCAAAACTCTTTTCCTGATCCGATGTTTTTTTCCTTTTCGGCACCTTGTCTGATTATCTGCAGAATTTGTGGATCCTTACTAGGTCAATCCTTTCCCATGCCTGGATTTCCTGTTCCTTTGCTCTCGCTCTCAGACTTTACCTTGAGGTTATCTAACTGAAAGCAGAATTTCAGAAGAAAAACGCCGATTTGTAGAATCACACTGTCTGATGAGACCCACACGTCTGAGATAAGGTGTAAGTATGCAAAATCTTCTTCAATGTTTCCAACTTTTGTACGGTATAAAATTATTTGTTTCTTACTGGCACTTTTAGTAGATCAAGTCTTGATCCAGCAACCAGACGGTTTTGGAGAAAGTGTCCCAAGTTCAAGAATCCCAAACCCCAGCATGCACAGTCATTAGACCAGGTAATATCCGCCAAGTCGTAAAACTGCGTGATGAGTTGTGCGCACGCAAAAAGCTGAAATTGCGCCAAAAAGTTTGCTAAACCTCATCCCAACAACTCAAACACCTGCACACTACCTGTCCCTGTCCATCTTCGTGTTCATCTTCCACCTCTCCATCACGTAATCACGGAACAGGAGCAGGTACAACTACAAGGATGTAAAATACTCATCGTAATATCATCATTTCTTTTTGAACGTGTGCTGCGCCGTCTCCCTCCCGCACCGCCAGTGCCAGAGAAGATCAAAGGAAAGTGACTTTGTTGTGCCGCATCCTCATATAAATTTGATGGCAGCTTCCACTGGATACCTGAGTTCATATCTGAGATTACATGCAAGCATCTCGTCCTCTTGATAATCATCTCTGAGAAGCGTGGGAAAACAGAAAACAATCTTTTGTCTTGTATCTTGTCTAATTTATCTTGTACATCAGCAACAATTTCACCAATTGAGCAATAACATTGCAGAGGCAGCAGCTACCTATTTGTCTTCATTATGATTTGGAGTTAAAGACCGGATTGCATTTCATCTTCTTGAACAAAGTCAAAATTACTCTACTCTCACTGGAATGGAGTGTATGACTTCATAATGCTAAAAAAACAACAGTAAAATGTTAATTTGTATGGAGCGCGTGTGCTGCTAGTGTTCTCAACGTTACGCAAGATTGGATTGGAGCTAAGTGTTTGCCCTTCAACAGCCAATGATGGTTCAATTTTCCAACGAGTCTGGAATAACAATGCAGCCATCAGGACTTTGCACACCGATATTTGCAAAACTTTTTGCCAGTCATCAGATCGACAACCTCGGTTCAAGCTTTCAGCGCCCTTGTTCATAAAAACTTGTACCAAATTTAAAGAACATTTTAGATTCAATATTCGTAGTCAGATTCAGAATGCAGAATTTAGCAATGCTTTAGGTTTAGACTGGCTAGCAAGAAACCCTTTACTGAATCATTTCAGTAGTGAAATTCCAACATTCCAAGCCGTCTTATTGCATGACTGCCCAAGTGGGTAAACTGCGGTCTTGGCTTTAATTCAGGGGATTTGGGACAGGAACCAAGGGCAAGGGAAGAAGATTTTAGAAAATAAATGAAGATGCGTGCCGTCATCAAAGGGAATTATGTAAAGCGAAAGTAGACTTTACGGCACATCAATTCAATTTCGTGGTTCATGATCTTCATTGTTGATTTTTTGTTACTCTTCTGCACAGCATTTTAAATCATCTTCCTCAGGTCTTGTTCCAACACACCTTACCAGTTAACCACGCTCTCGTCGGGAATGATATCATCCATTTAGTGCTAATCTTGCGGTTATGTCATCTCCCTTGTTTGTCCGCCATTGGCCTACGGAGATGGACTTGGTCTTTCTGAACCCTCTGTTTCTGTATGTGGCTTTTTGGCTTCAATCTACAGAGGCAGGAACATTGGCTCTAAAACATTTCAAACGTTTTAAAAGAAGCAAACCACCAACTCAACCCCTAGCCAAGGATGAAAGTCGTAACGTTTGTAGGTGACGTAGGCATTGCACCATTTCACTCCTACAAATGCTAAGCTCCTTGGCTCCTTTTTATAACTGTAGCAGTTATGATTTTCCGTATAGCTTATGATTACAAAAAGCGTGACATTTATGCATTTTCAGTGTATTCTATCCCCCGCGAGGTACACCACCAAACCACAGGATTCGAGCCAAAGGATTTTCAATTCTTTCAGGTCTATATCGTTTGTCAACGATGTGCTGAGGAGATGAAGATCACGTCTTTAAATATTATTTCAAGATTACACGAAGTGATAAAATTTTTATTACTTCGGGTGTTTGTTCAGCAGATGTGACTTAGCAACAGGAGCTGTTTCATCAAGCCTTTGCTCTTGGTTGCTTTGTGCCATAGATTTGTCATACCTGAGGTTGAGGCTTCTCCACTTTGAGAATCAATCAAATACTGTGCCTGACCGTCAAAAATTGGCAAGCCAATCTCCTCACATCCAGCCTTTCACATTGTGGCTACCCTCCAGCCAATTTGAATGGCCAAATCTGCGAATTGCGTGCATCAATCGTGTAATCTCGATTACATACCTGAAGGTAGTATCCAAGACGTTTTCCCTTTTATCACAGGATTGTTTACTCACCGCCGTTGAATGGACACCAACTGACGGATGTTGATAAAGGGTTATTTCCTCATTTTTTAGTTCTCAAGACGTACTGACTCACGTTCCGCTCACACGGTACCGGGCGGGCGTCGGAGCGTAATCCTGTGTTTGAAAACGTTTCCCACGTGAATTTTCTCAGGATCCATTGAAACGCTCCTCGTCTTCATCTTGGCATTACCCACCTGAATGACTGGTTTACTTTACAACTCTCGCCATACGTTTGCCACAACCCCTCCATCCTTCCATACCATGTGGCTTCCGATTTCGGTCCCACGTCTTACATGCTCCTTAAGATGTTTTAAGGTGCTAGAGCCTGAGATCCTGAGAGTGAGTGGGGGAAGACCGGAAATTGAAATCTCGTCAGGTAATTAATTAGCCGGGTCTGAGGCCTGATACCAGCAATCAAGGGCAGGATGCACAGGTGAAACTCGGGCGTGAACGCCATCAGTATTACAGATACTGTTTACGATTGCATCAGTTTTGAGAAAATCTGGCTCGGGCTGCAGATGAGGCCACCGGATATCGGCGATTTCACACCAGTTACTCCTCCGAATCCTGCATTCAATCCTGGTGAGACATACGGTCCTGGTAAGGAATACTGGCAATGTTAGTAAACAGCGGCTAATCTACGACTTTGCCTTGCTGCTCATCCGCTAATTGCAATTAAAATAGCCACGTCTTTAGTTCGTGCTGAGTCTAATCCTTTGAAGAAACTCTACAAGGTACCTTGGCGGCATACAGAAGGCTCCTTGCAAAAGAATCGCTACCTACTCTTTAGTGTCTTTATAAGCGGATCTGTTCTTAGGCTTACGCATTCCTTGCTCAAATCCCTGCTGAAGGGTTAAGTGGAGTAATGCCTTGTTTTGTGAGTTCTGAGAGCGCTCCACCTCCGTGTTCATCCTTCATCCTGTCTGGAGAACTGCTGGGCAAAATAAAATCCTGGTTAATTAAGGAGGAGATGAAAGAATTAAAAAATTTACGACACTTCCCAGCATTAAGGGTCTTAAAGAGGGGACGTTAAATAAAGTGGCAGTGGCTTAAGCAACTTTTATAAGCCGACCGCGGCGAGCGCAGCCTTGTATTGTACTCAGGTAAGTAATTGAGAGAGCATGATCGCGCATTCCATTAAGACTGTCCAGGTATGAAAAGACTCGGCTTTTTGTCTCATTTCACAGGCTTGAGTCTGTCTTGCCCCGCTTTTGTACAGCTCCTTTTCTTCCTCGCACTTGAGTAGTCTGTATAATAATGACGAGGAGGTGATAAAAAACTGCCGTAAGTCCGGCACCAAGCCGTGGGTATTTTTGACCGGCTACAGCCATTCAAGCCAAGAATACATGGTTCATGGTTCATAGCTCCGGCAAAAAGTCCCTGTATCCCCTCCTGCTCCTCAGATGATCAGCTTCAAGAAGTCAGGACGGGCATGCACTACGGGAAGATTGCAGTCAAGGAATTGTATCATACAAAGGGTGGAAATTGAGGGAGAGAGCCACAAACTTTGCGGACATGCATATCAGCCAGACGATTTTCACACAAATTTTTCAAATAAAGAAACCCATTTGTGGGAACCGAAGGAGCTGGACGGAGGGAGACCAGGCTTGGGAGGGGGACTCGGCCAGGTAAATGCTCGTTTACTTGCTTAATGATGCAATTTAGAAACATTGTTATTATGCCTCGTTGAATACCATTTCAAGCTTGGAGATGTTCGCTTTCCCGGTCTTTCCTGTGTGTCCTGTCAGAAGATGGGAATTTTTATGATGGTAAACCGCCCGACATGCGGAATATACTACCGTGTAAAAGAAGAAATTATGCGTGATCATGATTTCGGAAGCTTTTCAAAACCCTTTGTCACTGAATCTGCACGGGCTTGTTTAAAGGCACATGATCTGCGGCTTCTGAAAGCCAACTTTAGAGCTCGAGGGTTTGTTGAAAGCAGAAGCTGAGAAATGTCTCACGGCAGTGTTGCTACAACAATGCTATGGACAATCTGGTAGTCAGGTCAAGTCAGTCAAAAGATTTAAATGCTATACCAGCAGACCAATCCTTCATTAAAGATGAAATTCTAGGATTTTACCTGAATTCACCTGGTTCAATTGAAAGCTTTGCAAAACCCTTACCGGCCATCTCACCTGTCAGGTAATCAACTCATGTACAGAACAATGTTGAATATTGCAGCAAAGCTTTGCTGTTATCTGAAACAGCAAGGAAGCGTCGACGTAGGCAACATTCACGGAAAAACAAAGGTATTAATTGCTTTTAGGCAATTGCATTTAGCTCCTAACCCCGCATTTTACCATGCCTTCAAGGCCCGGCAGAAAGGTAGCAGACAGGCGCATGTGTAATTTGGCACCTTTACAGGTAAATCTTGAGTACAGACACCTACGGTGGATTGCCCACCTGTTGAACAAGAATATTTGCCACCGTAAATCCGTAAAGTTCACACCTGAAGTGCTTCTCTCTTCAAGTCGTGTTTCATGTCATCACATCTTTTCATGTGCTCGAGTATGTGAATGGAATGAATG
>VRMD01002277.1:0-13743 GCA_009872375.1 Sminthurides bifidus | reverse complement strand
CATCCCTTCGACAGGGAGGACGAGTGGCAAGTGTCTCTTCAGCTTCATTTACATAGCGCTGTGAGTGAACAAGGATTCTAGTGAAATCTTCTTTCTCTCTCGGCTATGAAATATTCACCTGGTCCTTAGAGAACAATTAAATCCGTGCAACCGGCAAGGTAAGGTACGCTTTGAGTAATTCAGAATCCGCGTGTTTGAAGCATCTGTGCTTCTTTGCCTCATACCTTGGCCTGCTCAGCACCGCTTCCGACCTCCCGCACCGTCAGCTTTAATGGGCCACTTACCATGTACAAATGATTACCCAGCCATTTTTGCTACCTCAATCACCTCTTTTTGCCGATTAGGCGAGTGTGTATATGAGCGCTCCAGCTAGCTCCTGCATTATTTATCTCACACACCTTATATGCTTTCATCCCCTGTCCCAACCTCGGCAATTGCATGCACGGCAATGAAGAATTGCCGAAATTCCTTCCAATCCTTCATCCATATTGCTCTGCGTCTTCACCAAATCTCTGTAGAAAAATTTTAACAGGAGAAAAACCGACCGTGATCTTTGATGATTCCCCCCCCCCCTCTAATTTACGCATGTTTTGGATCGCACTTTTGACCCGTAGAGAAATTTGAGGGACGCTTGCCAATGGAGCTGAAATTACTAAACCCGTTAAACTCCCATCTAACTCGTGCCTTACTATTTTCTAGATCTGGTAACCATGGTGGAACTTGTTTACTACGAGTTGAGGGGAAGAAGTTGTCGAAAAATATTACGACGAAACGGATCACCTCATAAAGTAAGCATTTTATTTGCGTATTTTATCATCATTTTTCTTTCATGTACCCTCTCTTTTTATTTTTTATACTCTCTCTCTATTCGCTCTGCTCTGTGAAAAAAAGACATGGCTTTCGGCAACAGCCTTTCAAGACCTTGTATACTCAGGATTCATCCGGCAGTTTCTCACTGCTTAGTCGTCGAAACTAAAGTAGGATTGGATTTATGGCCTAGGTTGTTTGCTTACTCCAGTTTATTGGTTCTCTCCATCCTCAAACGCTTGTGAGGGTATACCACAAGGTTTACGTTGGACAAGACACAATTTTTATCCCTTGTACCCTTCTCTTTCGCACTGTTCGCTTTCCCCACTGTTCCTTCAATGATGCTTTCGAAAAGGCATTAAATTTTGCCACCGTAAATTTCACCTCTGTGAGACACCCCACTCGCACTACAGGTGCGCTTGATAACCTGTACTACTTGCTGGGAAATCGCTACGGGTCCCATAAAAAATTCGCCAGTAGAATAGTGAGACGTTCCTCCTCTCTGCTACTGGATCAAACTACCAGTAAATTTTATTTCTGCGTGAAAAACTTCAACAAGTACCGAAATAATTTGCTGATCGTGCAATAAACAACTTCGAGCGACTTCACCGTGTCTACCTCACAAACATCCTCAGCATGCCCTTCGGCTATGGTTTTGAAACGATCGTTGTGTTGAAAATGTGATGTTGGGCTGCAGAAAAGAAATGGCACACTTATTCCCAACAGTTTAGGCGCCGGTTCCTGCTCACAATGTAAAGCAGAAAGGGTATAGTAGAACGCTAGCGTTGAGATTAAGGACCTTGCTCTCTCGCACCCTTGCAGCAAGTCAGTTTAGTATGCACGAACCTGCCTCTTCTATTATTCTTCTTCATGTCACACTCAGTGTCATCTTATGAGCTAGAAAGTGATAAGAATTACTTACGGCAAGTGGTCTCGATGTTCGCTCCGGAGCAANTTCATGTCACACTCAGTGTCATCTTATGAGCTAGAAAGTGATAAGAATTACTTACGGCAAGTGGTCTCGATGTTCGCTTCGGAGCAAGCTGTAACGTATATAGCGGTAGATTTTGCACTTTCTCTGTTGCATACATCCCTGCCACATAAATCTCCCTCAGAAACGAAATTCAGCTTGCTTCAGCAGGAAACAAGCTATCTGGTCCAGGATGTTCGTCTCTTGCTCCTTCTTCCCATCTTGGCATCTTTTTCATTTAGAAACCACAACTCGTGTTCGCCACTGGAGTTGCAGGGCTTAAACTTTCTCCAACCCCGCATAAGTTCCTGCTTGGCTCCTCTCTCTAATCATCAGTGCTATAGTCTTTCCTGACAAATGAGTTTCAAATAAATGATTACTTAAACTTTCTCCTCTCATATTCATTCATATTTTATGAGGTCTCTTGCTAAAGTCAATAAACGCTCCTGTCAAGGGACTCCCACATCGCAGTTACCGAGGCCCTACCTAACTCCCTTCCATTCTTTCCTCTTCATGTTCTCTTTATTAGGTTTATGAATTCTCTCTTCCTTCAACTTTCGCCTTGTAATCCCGTTCTGGCCTGGTAACTTTAGCTCCTTCTTCTCCAGTTAAACGTATGGAGGGATTTCATTGTACTGGGTGAGCACAAGTGCAGGATCAAGGCTGAAAACTTGAGTTACTTGTTTAGAAATCAGCATTTAAAATGATGGCGTAAGTTAAACCCTTTCATCTTACTTACTATTTGCTGGGGTAAGTCTTAGCAATCCTTCCGGTTCTTTGGCCAAGGGTTAGGTTGCACCACCTCCATTTTGTAATGTATGGACGTTACTCACGTGTTCAAAAGGAGTGCATCTGGTTCTCGTTCCCGTAGCTTCTAGTGGACACTGGACCAATGCACAGGTGAAGCTTAAGCAAGCCATATTGCGTCAAAACGTTTTGGTGTACCATCGCACAGGAAAAGTGTTGACACTCGTGATACTGAATATGATTGATTCATTTCCCTCCGATATTATATAATATCAGCCGTTCTCGAACTAATCGATTAATCGCAGTCGAGTGAAGAAGATTAATGACCTTGGTCTGGCAAGTCTCAAATAGATGTCTTGCTATTCGTGCTCAGTCAGTACAGCTGCTCAAAGTAAGATCATTGAAACAAAGTTGAAGATTTTCAACCAGTCCATCATAGCATGATTGTGCCCGTCATCATCATCGTCTCCTTCCATCATAAAGGATGAACATCTCGTTTACACTGAGGGAGAAGATTTTATCCCATGACAGAAATTTTTGGCAGAGAAGAAAATCCTGTTCCTTTTACATAGACAATCCTTAGAAAACAGTAGAGCAGAAGTGCCATAGGTCTTTCAGGACCTTTGAAGTTTAGGGTGGACCTTCCTTGTTGAAACTTGTCTTAATATTTACCAAGTTATGTACTCATACGAGAATTTTAATTAATGTTTCATTTTCCCGACTCGGAAATAATGACCGGGTCTTGACAAACATTGGAACTAAGGTTTTAATTAATGATTTGTTTTCAAAGAGCTCTTTGCCTTTCTTTTCACTTTTGGCATCCGGCCATGTCCATGCAGCCTTGGAGACCAGAACGAGTAACTACTTGAGCAACGTGGAAATTGCCGCAGGCTTCCCTACTAGCTCCAGCTTCATTTCTACCCTTGACATGTACTACGCCCAGTTGATATGTACGTATGGTTATTACACCAGCTGCCCGGACTATGACATGATACTGGGAACCGAAATGGAAAAGGGAGAATGGAATACCCAGTCTGCGTAATCGTCTCATTTCATTTCACGGTTGACACAAAGTTAAAATGTAGAGACAAAATTGGATAAATTTAGAGCCGAACATGTGAGCAAGAATGGGTTCTGGATACCCTGCAGATGTGGACTGGCATGCGAAACAAAGGATGTGAATGTGTATGAAAATTACCAGGTTCTGTTTTACAAAGACCTATTCTTCTCTCATCTTTTCAAAGCGGGGAAACCTACCAGCTTCACTTGTTCTCATTCCGTGAACGTGTACTCCATGCATCTTTCCTTGTCTCTCCGTGCTTTCACTCCGGTACTTTCTCCTCCTGAAAGGAACGTTTCACCCGGTGAACAAGACAGACGGGATCGATATGCACTCAGTATTGAAACTTACAGCCTCTCCCATTTATTTCCTCGGGCGCTTTAGTACTTTAAAACTTTTCTTCAAAACCAGTACCGTTAAGTCCTTTCAAGAAAGTCTCAGCTTCTGAAGCAGCATGAGAACATCTCCCTTTTACCACCATGTTTTCATCTGGTGTATGCACAAGCTTTGTTCTTCTCTGCGACATGGCTTGAATATCATTCCAATCTGGTAGTCTCCACATCCATCCCATTACCTAACAAGTCTGCTTAAGGAGGATCATGTGCTATTTCCAATCCCCTCAGAGCTGAGTCAATGCCAGATGTTTCCCACTCAAAGCCATATTTTCAAATTCCATTACAATTCATGGATTTCGTACATGTTGCTTTATAATTTCCAACTCTCCTCTCAGGTAACCGTCTCAGGTATAAAGCCCATGCTCTAATCTGCCAGAAGGACTTTCTCTTTGCGAACAGGGAAACTCTATGTCTCTGTGTTTTTGCCTCTCGAAATTAAATTGTGGAGGAAGACTGTTCCTTCTGTACACATGACCAATGCCTCATGCAGCTCGTACGTTATCCGTTTATTTCTGCGTACTGAATGCGATAAATCGTCTTTGATACAACTGCAATCAAATAAACTTTTCAACCACAGCAAAATCCCAGCATGATTCTTTTCCCAGAATGGGTTGCTCCATCGCAGGATCTTGCCTCGTTCCAAATCCTTTTAGATCACCAGCCGGAAGGCTGGTCATTTGATTTGAAGCGTGGAGGGAGAAAGGAGAACTTGCTGTGGAAAAGTGGGCACACGCCGTTTAATTCGACATTACCGCCTCGTATGAAGAACTGACTGGAAGGTTGATTCGGGTTGGTCAACTCACTTCCTTGAAAGTAGCCAGCTGTGAGTTCAGCAAGCTTTCAACAACTTGCTTTCAGAAACAATTACCTTCCGACAGTGCCTTGTAAGCTACTTGGCGTTTAACGAGCAAGTACCTGGTAAAATTCAAACGGAAAAGTTGTTAAGAGCTTTTGTCAAATCTGTATATCACATGCTAGCTTTTGACATGACTGAGTCGGCTGTAGTTGAAAAGTTCAGTAAGCTGTCTGATCCAGGTTACTGCTCTCCGAAAGCATAGAGATACGAGGCTTGTAGTCGGGGACGAGAAAGCGGATTCTCTTCCGAGCACAGTAAGCACTAAAAGCATTAGTGATTCTGCAGACTGAGGAAAAATAAAAACTTTTCTCGTAAACAAAGGGTTTTAGTCTTTCATCTCCGTTTTATGTCACTCTCTGAAATTCCGATTGGCAAGTTGAAAGGATTTACCTCAAGTTCAGTCAGTGGATTCCAAATTCTTCATGTTTCTACACAGTCCCGTACTCCCTCGTCGGTGCACTAAGGTTTACCATATTGCCTTGCTGTACTTTATTATTTGCATTGTATTACACATTCTTCCTCATCAGTCGCCGAAGTAAAGGAGCCGTGCCACGAAGCTTTCTCCCCCGTTGACCCGTTCCGAGCTACTTTGGAACGAATATGCAAGACACAGGTGTGCAAAAATATTGTCTATGCCATCCCCATGGATTTCACGTCGACGAGTTGGACACTGGGGAAATTGTATCTCCTGATTCATTGTCACGTTCACGTGCTTAAATTTGTGCACGGAGTCAACACCAAAAAGACTTGCACTTGCTTCATGACGGCTGTAAAAGAAGGAGGAACAAGGCGTTTGCTCAAACCCCAAGCGCTAAATTCTCCCGTGCTATAACATGTCATATTTTAGGAGTGAGATGCCCCAGAAAATTCTCGCGATGCTGCAATTTATTTCTTCCCCCTGTACTTGGTTTGGAACAAGGCCGGTGCACAAGTGCAGGATTCCTTCAAATGTAGGTAGTCAACACTGGGCTGAATTGCATCATTTCCTACCCAAGGAGGGATCTGAGGGAGAGGTAATAAATTGGAATAAGTACGACAAGTTGAGCTCAAAGCCCGGATGAAAAGTTTCTTTATGAATCCCTCAGTCTGGGAGACTCCCTCCTGCATTTCCAGAGTTGCACCCCATCTCGACTATCTTTGCGATTTGTGCCAACATGTAGAGCACAACCCACAAGACCCAGCATCAGCACCCTCGTCCAATTCTAATAGTCTCGCTGTCTTTCGTACCCAGGGGTAAACTGCCGAGGAGAAAATTGTAAACACTTCACTTCCTCTCCATAAGCCCGCTTACGTTCACATGCGCCAGGACGGAGTGCTCATCCTTTTGTACTCACTCTCAGCCCAAGAGCTTTTGGGAAAATAATCCCAGGTGGTGAAAGTCTAACGTCATGGTGTAACAGCCTCGTGGAGGCATCCAGGTCCATGTTCCGGACCAAAGTATTCAAAAACAGCAATTTTTTCACAGACTTAGTTAGCCCGCGACTCTTTGCAAATATTTGTTCCCACAAGACTGAATCATCTCGGGCTGTTGGAGTAGAGGACTTGCGTCCGGTAATTTCACCGGTTTTCTCTCTCCTCTCTTGCCTGTATAGTCGTATCTCATTCTTCCTCCGCACAAATAACTTTCTCCCGCTCATTAGCTCTTATTCAGTTGCTTCTCTTGACATCCAATCTCTCCCAACCGGGGAACATAACGTGGAAGTGATTCTTAAATGGTGCGTACAGCTCTCCAAGCCGCATCGAGCTAACGGGCCAGTACTCTCACCCTGCTTCCTGGCAGTCTGGAAGCATGTCAGGAGCAAAAACATGTTGCTTATTGCCACTCAGAGTCTTAACCTTCGCTGGTGTAATGATGGCCATTGCCGTAAATGCTATTGTTGAAAGGTATCCTGGAGAAGAAGAGTTGAACACGTTCCAGTCATTTACTTTGCATTCAATATACTCACCCGGAAGAGGAGGAGAGAGACTCCGTCGTGGAATCCATACATCTCCAGTCCTTTTGGACCCTGCCGTGTTTTATGGGAGAAGCGTCTGCTTTTGGGCAATGGAACGGGAATTGGAGAAAAGTGCTTCAGATCGATCAGTTGTAACTTTCTCCTTCATCTGTGGTACAGCATCTTTCATTTCTGATGCTCTCTTGGCTATCTGGACGAGAATGGAAGCCACTGAAGTAACTTCCGCTGCACCAGCAGTTAGCATCCCCTCAATCTCCTTCACAGTTCACTTCCTTTCTCCCTCTGACAGAATGCATGTACTGAATTTTTGTGAGCGGCGGGACGCTTCATAGCTCGCAGAGATAAAGCTGCGCCATGGTCTTGCTCTATTCAAAGACCTCCGTTTCCATATCACGAGCCAGTCTCATATTTTCACTTAGGATTACCAACATCCAGCTTTCCTATGACCATACATTGGTTGGTACATACGTAAGAAAGGAATGGCGTACTCCGTCCTTGAGCTGGTTGGCCTGAAGGAAAACGCATCAACAAATTTAAAGTTTCTTAAACTGACGATCTATCAACTATACAAACTCACATTCACTGAACATGTAGCCAATTCCCATTAAAATTCTTTAACTGCATGTCCTATTGCTTTACAGCAATAAGTATAAAGCGTAAATCTGCTGAATTCAACCGCTGGCTAGTGCTTTGATTTCCTAAACCAATTTTGGAAGGTGCCTAGGTGCCTACTGGGAGCCGTTTTTACATGTTCATGGGGTCGTTAAGCTATTGCACGATCAACTGTCTCTATACAAGGAAAGGAAATAGGATTTCAGCAAAGTGGCCCTTGCCATTTCTGAATTCTCACTGAGTCTAGACCAGTTGAAACTGGTGTTACTTGTCTGAAGTTGCACCACATGGTCATAACAGGAACCAGCATGCCGTTAAACCACTCAAGTGTCCAAGTTTTGCTGTAGTCGTTAAAAAATTCAATTTGCTTCAAGCCTCGTACATATCACTTGCCGACCGGATATCCGTCACATCACAGCACTCGGTAACGTGGTGGTGATGTGTATCAAGTCCATGTACACGACAAAAACAGGATTTACGCAACAGAATTTCCGAGACAGCATCCGAGAGCATTGCTTTTTCTCACGGCGGTCTGTTCCATAGTAGAGACTGGAGACATCGGGAACCAGGACCCTGGCTCAGGATGAATGAAATCGGAATTCAATCCTCTCGTTAATTAAACCCAGTGTATAGGAGCAAGATTAGATTTTCGCGCTGCGCCCATCGTAAACCTATCTGGAGTTAGCAGTAATAGGTGCAGCTTATTAGTCACCCTGAAGCTCAGCCAAGGCAGAGTAGGAATGCCTGCTCTGAGCCCCAGCATCTGAGTAGCTCCAAGTAATGCGACTCATGATTCATTTCAAGCATGCTTTTGATATATAATGCAAACGCTGCTACTTTCACCCACCGTTACAGCAGTTGAGTAGTGCCAGAACTGCGGCAAGTGGCTTATGACCCTCATCTGCTCCGTTCCTGGTTGCCATAATTCCACTCCTGTGAGAATCTTGCCCTCGCTAACTTGATTCCAGGAGACAAAAGCATCCAATTGTCACACATAACTCAGACGGCACGTAATTTAATTTACCTCCTCTCAACCGGTAAAGTAGCATCATTCCGTGTAGGCACGGGCTGCTCCAGAAGCCTGGTAAATGCTTCATGCTGATACAGAAACGTACACTGCTTTCTCTCGCATCCCAACCCTCCTGTTTAGTTCTCATCCAGCGAGTTCCTTGTTTCTTCAACGTAGTCACACCTTGGAAACTGCCTCTTTTTCGGCTGGGGTCTACAACTTTCCCTGGATTCGCACCAAGCAGTTAGCTTGAAGGAAGATTTTCCTTCCTGGGAGAGAAGCACCGGCCCAGCTGAGTACCTTGAGCTGGCTTATTTGTGTTTCAACTTACGAAGAGCTTATTTGCTTGAAACTAATTGGTCGAGCTGGCAATCGGAGTCTATCAAGTGTTTACTCACAACCTTGTTTCACGGACTAATTATTGATTTAGGAGAATAACTCAATCAAAGGACGCCGTGTGCCGTACGGGAAGTTTAAGTTAGTTTTCCGCTGCGCTTTTTGAATGAAAATCAATTGATAGAAAAGGGTGGGATAGTAACACATTATTGAAAGATTTTTTTCCAATTTCATTGTGCTTACAGGATTTGCTTGGAAAAATTGATTCTTTTTGGTCATCTATCCTTTTAAATTACGTAATGCAGCCTTACTTACTGTAGATGCTGTACAGAGCTCAGGTAGTTATTGATGGTAGCTCCAACAAGTTCGTGGGCTTACAACAACCTATGACTTTGTGTTTTGCAGTTGCTTCTATTCCCGGAGGAGAGTTGGGCACGAAGCGCTACCACGGCTTATTGGCTCCTATCCGTCTCGTGGTGGTCCAAATCCAGATGTAGAATTACCGAAGTTTCGGGAAGTCACAAGTAAGCGGATAGCAAATCTTGTTTTCCTTCCAACTTTTATTCACTTTCCTTCCTGACCTCTGTCATTCCGTTTCCTCCCTTGTAAATAGTGGCTTGACTCCTGTTCCTGTATCTCCTCCTGATTCCGATGGCTTACTTTGTAACAGCGGCGTTTAATCTTGCCGAAACTTTATCTTCATCCATACGCCCCGTTTCTTGTACAGCCAACAGGTTGAAGTTGAATCACGCAACCAATCAACTTGATCTGGGCTATCTCTCTTTCCCAGTCTTGCTCCATTTCTCTTGCCTCTTCGCAAGATCAAGTGTACCATTTTGTATGGATAAACACAGTGTTTTTTTCCAGGCGTGTTGCCAACGCGAAAATCCAGGAAATCGATGACAGCACGCTTTGTATTGTTGGGTCCTTTAAAACCGGTCCAGAATTGGATTTTAAAGTAAGCTCCATTCTAATCATTGTAATCAGTTCATTTGCATAACAAGTTCTGTGCTACAATAGCATATGATTCTACCTTTTGTTTTTCGAGTCCTTGGAAGACAAGTTTTTGCACTTAATAACCATGTTTACTGCGAAAGCTGGGCTGCTCCAAAGCTTAAGCCTTGGCTGCCCTAGTGATACCGACCTTCTATACTTTCACTGTCCTTTGAACAGTAGCAAAACTGAACTTGTTGCATCAGAGAAACCTGGTGAAAGCCACAGCTTTCTCCAACTCAACAAGTATTGCTGACCGACGCTAGGTGGCAGGCTTGTTCTGTTGTGTATGCGACGAGCACTGGGCCATGATACACAGCATGATTTAAAAGCAACGCAACAGCAGTTACTACAGCAACTTGTTATTTTCGTAAATCAATTGGTTTAACACATGTTTACGATTTTATTGCAGCTGGTGCTGACTTCTTAACGTTGCTCAAGAGGATTTCAATATGGGATACAGTCTAACCGGGCTTCTGGAGCGGGGAGACAGAAGTAAATTTGGACTCCAGCCATCTCATTTTGTAGCTGTGAGACGTCGGGAATGGGAGCCGGAAGCCAGAACCAAATTGTACCATGTCTACTCAAATTATACCGCTAGCTCCTTATATGACATTTACGACTATCCGTGACTAAAGCTCTCAAGCTTCTACACTCGTCTCCGGGCACAGCAACATCGGTCTCTGGCTTACCAAAAGCTGAGTTAGTCCAGTAGTTTATGTACTCAATCGTCCGATACTGAGTTGTTAAGTTCAAAAAACATGTTCGTATTTCTGTTCCCTACGTTTTGAGATATTCCTTCTAGCAGCTATAATTTACCCAATTCCTTTAGATTTCCTTGGTATTGGTCATGTATATAAAATGGGGAAAATCATACTCTGTCGTAGTAATTCACTTGGTTCACAGTGTAAGTGAAGTTACCTAACGCAGTCATTTATCGTTCGATTACTACCGTAATATCCACTACTAACTCATGATTTAGTGACGGCAATTTTATTCTTTTCTTGTTTACTGTGCGAGATCAAATGAGACTACATTGCCCGCGCCGTCGATTCACTTCATATTGAACGTCCCGTGTAGAAGTTTGAGGAACTCGAAATCCTCATTTGCAAATTAAAATGAATGTTTGTTAAGGACGGAGCCAAACCAAAAATTGTAACACTCAGTACTGTTTGAACTAAGGTTGGGAGTTTTTGGATGCAAATTTTTCATGTTACATGTATCCAAATCGTCCTAGCAAGGCCGAAATGTTACCAGTACCTCTCGACGGTACTTTCATAGTCAGTAGATGCAAGGTAGCTTGATACTTGTTTTTGTGTATCAATTGCCAAGTTCCTGAATGCAATCGAACTTGTTCTCAACTAATTAAAGCTTACGCAACATCCATCCAAGTAGCTGTAATGTAAGTATTAATGACTAACCAGGATTTGTACCTAAAGCAAGTTTCTGAAAGCAATCGAACTTGTTCTCAACTAATTAAAGCTTACGCAACATCCATCCAAGTAGCTGTAATGTAAGTATTAATGACTAACCAGGATTTGTACCTAAAGCAAGTTACTATCCGCAGTACTATAATAGAAAAAATACAATTGTTTATTGTAAGAGAAGATAGAATTTCTCCTGATCATGTGTAAAGAAAAGAGTCCGTTTAAGTTTACTAGAGCTAGCATAAAATCAATGTTTTCTTAGGTCAGACGGAACTAAAGTCCAATTTAATTTTCATGCATTGTCTTAGGAATACAAACTGTTTCTATGGTAACTCACGACAAGTTTGGGTACTCCGGGTCGGATGGCTCCAAACTTCGAGTCCATGACAACTTAATTTGTTACATGGATCAAAACTTATCAAAGGATTCCTTTAATTGACTTTTGATGCCGAAGTTTTTAATTTCTTCGAGGAAAGCCAAATAGCTTTTGCTGCAATGCTTTAAATAATGACAAAGAATAATTTTAAGAACAGTAATAACCGGCGTCGATAGCGATAGCGAGAATTTCGTTAACTAGTGATAAAATTCTGAAGAATGTGGGAATTCTCAGGTAACTCAATAAAATAATTGAGACCTCTGTGGATTCTACCTGTGCCAAATGAAAAGACTTCGCCGGTGGAAAATCCCGAAGCGAAGCTACAACTTTTCTGCCAATGAAATACTCCTAAAAATACAAATGTAGCTAGTTAATTTTGGAATAGAAATGTATAGGCGCTTCCGAGCTTGTCCAGTTTCTGTTGAATGTCACAAGCGGTATGACTATGTTTAAAAAAACAATTGAGCAAACTCAATGTCTCGAGAGTATTTAAGGAATAGGAAACTTTATTTCTATCCATGTCAACGTCTCACAATTTATGTACAAGAGGCGCATTCTTACACAATTCTACTGCCAATTCCTGTACAAGAGCCAAACCATTTCCATCCTTCTGGTTTGGAAACTAACGATTAATAAACAGAGACTCAGTAAGTCAAGACAAACAAATAATAAAATTTAAAGGTGGTTGACATTTTTAAATAGGACTCCTGCAGGTAACATAAAATCTTACTTTTGTGGGGACGCTAAATTGTTGCTGAGAACATTCCGTTACAAACTGGACTATTTCTACGAAATGGACATCCTGGCTATATCAATGTCAGCGATAATTGCAATTTGTTATTTCAAACTTGTAAGGAGAAAATCTCGTTCAACTTTTACTTTGTAACAAATTTAAATCTATCCTTTATGTACAAACATTGAATATGAACACACCAACTTTGCTATTGCTAATTGCCCTTTCTCCTTAGCTAATTAGCGGTACCATACCCTACTCTACAGTTTTGTATGGATACTTGAATACTGATTATATTGCAACGCATCTGACTGCGTGACTCATTGTAGCGCTCAGCCTCCGGCAAAGTAGCTACACACGCCAGCAAAACGTTACTTGTGAGCTAATTATACATTTAAACTTGACTCGGACTGTAGATGGCGCATCCTTGCTACTGGAAACAAGTCGAATTGGAATATACAATCCAGCTAATAAGGCTACAGATAAAAGTAGCTTCAAAGTAAAAGGTAGAAACAACAGTAATAGCTCACGCATAAGTCAGACTAATTAAGTAGAAATGGTAACAAAAATTCTAGGGTCACTACGAAAGTTAACGCAGCTTTCTAACTATACGTCGAGATACAAAAGAATCGTGATCGATCAGTCTAGCCAACACCCGTATTTACAAACCTTTCGCACTTTTAAGAGCCATGCCATAAATTTTATTTCACAAGCACATAAAAAACAGAATACTCATCTACTACAAACAACTCGTATTCATTCGCCTTTGCTTATTCTATTAATACAGAAAAAATCAACGGCTGGACAATATCGCTAACTATCGGTGCCGGCAGTACCCCATCCCACGGTCAGAGGTGGTAATGGAGGATGTAACACGTACCCGTTAACAAGGTTTTGATACCCTACGCTTTCTTCCACTTGTTTTCAGAACGAAAGGCTGGGTCTGTGACCCCTCAGCCGTGTAGCAAGACTCCGAGCCGGTTTTATTAGCTCGATCGGCGCTAGAAACGATAAACGCCATGAATATCAACACTGAATTGGGTCATCGGATTCGAGTTTAGTTTTGCCATATTGCATAAACATGGTCGCTATAGAAACACATCCAAGGCTACTAGCTACAACATGAAAAACGGAAACTTTCACTATATGGAGGGGTTTTACCAACTTCTTTTCAAAATGTTATCTGCATCAACAATGGTAACACATGGAGTACAAAAAGCGTCCATTTCTAACCTATGGTTCCGTAGTGCGTATATTCACACTCCGACTTTAATAAGCACATAACAATACATAAGAATTTGTTTTTTTACACTCGTTGGCTTCCAGCCCTCCGTTGCATCTCGGCTGGTAATCAACTGTCCCACACTCCTTTCTCAACTCGTTCAGCACATTCATTTTCCTTGAGGTATGCAATCTGTCTTAGGCTTAAGTTCCTCTCCAGCATTGTTTTTCCCTCAATCAATCATA
>VRMD01002276.1:0-13743 GCA_009872375.1 Sminthurides bifidus | reverse complement strand
CACAAATTTCCAATACCAGTGTTCGGACTCAATGCTTACGATGACCCGTTACAACCTGGAGAACGTAAGTTGACAATTTGGAGCTACGATGTCCGATGGCATCTTTTAATGATCAAATGTTGTGGAGCAAAGCTGAGGAGTTCAATATTATATTTTTCGGGACTTTTGCAGATTTACCTTTGCAAGAAGCAGAAGAAGAAGGGTCGAATCTAGCCATGATTGTAACCCAACGTGGTGGCCATTTAGGGTTCTTAGAAACCGCTATTCCAAAACCTTTTCATTACATGGAACGATTTGTGATCGATTTGGTGCGAGCCGTTCGGCTACACAGCGATGATCTCAACTAACTCACTCAAGTCCTTTATAGTTCATACTTCGTATTCACTCTCAAATCTGTGAAGCGTAATAGTAACTTATTTAAACAGTCTGCCGAATGTCGGTGTACAGAATGCCGGTACTGTTGCCCAACTTAACGGGACTTATCATTAAGGAAACTATATACTTACAGCTTAGAGACTCTTGCGCCTCTGCTATCGTATTGTACAATATTGGTGCAGTGTGCACCACACAATAAGGTAAAAGCCGATGGCAAAAATTTAGTGAAATCTTCATTAGCCTTCTTAATCGCTATCTGGAAACGCTAGACGCGAAAAAAATCAAACTGCAATATGTAACTACCGTTAGTCGCATCATTCCAGTCCATACTCGTATCAATATTGTCGTTTTCGACCGTATAGTTGAATTGAACAAGCAGTTTTTAAACCATAATTATACCTACGTAAAGCGTTTTCAAATTTTAGCATAAGCAAAAGTGATAGTGACAAGTGCAACTGTAGGTTGTTATAGTTGTTATGAATAATCTTATCAGGTGTGACACCGAAATCGTTTTCACACTATCTCTACTCACAACGAAAAGAAAGTAAACCTTACAGTCAAAGTCAGACCCCAGCCTTTATGTGACTCATTTTTTTTCTGTGGTACATTGCGCTGGTCAAAAAGTTTAAGTAATGTGGCAGCGGTCAGTCAAATCTCATACCATTTACGCCATTTTCCTGTCAACGTAATAGTCAACTGATACTAGACCATTTCCTTACGGGCTTCATTTCTCTTGATAGAGAGTGAACGATGTGCATGTTCGAGGAAATGGCATTTACAGGTGCTTTTATCTGAATGATGAATATTGCCAGTAATACTGTTGCTATTGTGTATGAGAGCAGTAAATTACAAAAAACATTAATTATTCCATTTCGAACGGAGCATCATCGCATAAAGCGGAAAATTGAACATGTCGGGAAAAAGTCTGAGCTTCATGCCACATTCACTTTTTTGTGAAATGCTTCTAGTGCACATCGGGACATATGCTGTATGTACATATATTTACTGCGTTTTTACCGGTGAAGATTGTTGTTCAGATTTTACCGCTTGTGGTTGCACCAGCCTAAATGCGACAGTTGTGTACTGGTAGAGGTCGCTAGCTTGCTCTATAACGTAAAGTGTGTGCGATTAAAAAAGCCGCCGTGCGGCGAGCCCTGGACTCTCAATGCGTATTGTGTGTATCGATATTATAAAAGCTAAAAACTGGCAAAAGGTTTCTGTCCGGTGTGCTATATGCACTCATATTGAATCCTTCAGTGATTCAAAATAAAGTTTTTAGTTTAGAGTCACGAAAATGATAATAAATCGAAACGGAGATGATTAAATGAACTGCTCACATGAGTGAAATAAATATTGAATTCAGGCAAGGTAAATGTGAATCTGAGTTGAGTGCTAGGCTTCTGAAATTTCTGGTAGGAATATGTTGTCAAGAAAAGCGTGTTTGTGTTTTGTTACCGCTAAACTGTTATAATTAACGTGGCGGCTTGAATACGTTCGATGAAGCGTGTCAGTACATTAGTACGTGCTGGAAAATCAGTTTTGGAAACTAGTTTTCATGAAGTGGAGCATTTAGAAAAACTTTATTTGGATCTTGGAAAACCGACCTGGGGTGGTAAGACATGCTAAAGTGTGTGAAAACTTGAGTTGACTAAAACTGTTATCGTCAAGTTGCGGAAGTGCCATTAACTTTTCATTACAATCGTGACCGAAACGGTTGTTACAGAACGCAGTTCACCAGGATGCAAGGATGCAGCCCAGGCAATCGATGATTGCCCCGATCGACAATACTATTTTCACAACCACTTGACTAATTAGCAAGTAGCATAGGAGTTTTATTAAGCATAATAGATGTGAACTTGTGTCAGTGTTGCAATAAATATACTACGGGATCGATTTGCTGCTATGTTCACTTGAGTTCAATTCTTCTATTGGTTTATTTTGGTGCAGAGCTACAGTTTGTGAATAGGAATTAAGATGTCGGTACATTACAAATTTAAAAATAATTTGGACTTTTCCACGGTAACTTTCGATGGTATACATATCAGCGTCGGCGAATTAAAGAAGGAAATAATCGAACAAAAGCACCTTAAGAATGCTGATTTTGACTTGTTGCTCACAAATGCCGAAACGCAGGAAGGTAAGTCAGTACCGCTTTTCTGCAAGTGTATTTCAATCACTTCGCTATGCTCAGATTCTCATACAATTGGGTTTTGTGTTTATTCCGTAGCCTATGAAGACGAAAGTGCATTAATACCGAAAAACACTTCGGTCATTGTGGCACGAATACCTGTCGCAACTAGGAAGAATTCGTCCAATGGGCCTGGAGGATTCCATCAACGTCAGCAACATGGACGAAATGCACAAGGAGGAGGACAACCTTCTGCTGTTGCGAAAGTAAGTTTGGAAGGATTGAACTTAGAAATTGTCGTCAATACCATTTAACTAATTATTTTCACATTTACAGAGTGCATTCTTGGCCGGTATGGATGCCACTGAGGAGGAGAAAATCAAGGCCATGATTTCGCAATCTACTGCTGATTACGATCCTTCGAATTATGTTCGGATTCGTGGATCTGGTCAGTATGGAAAGGTTCCTTCCCATTATATATGCAATAAATGCAATAATGGTGGCCACTGGATCAAAGATTGTCCATTGCAGGTAATATCAACAAATTGATCTTTATATAGGTAGAAATACATAAAATGTTTGATCAAACAATAGGCAATCTTGTATGACTTGCATACCATTTCTGTACACACGCTACGCAGGGACAAGTTGTAATCAAGGTATGTGTGAATCTGAAGTCTTTGTAATTGGCACAGTGGATATTCTGTATGTCTTTAATAATATTTTAAATAATTTTCAGCCTGAACAGTCTGAACCATCACTGAAAAAAAGTACTGGAATACCTCGTAGCTTCATGGTTCATGTTGAGGGACCGCACATACCTGGTGCACTCATAACACCGGAAGGGAGATACGCTGTACCTGCTGTGGAACAGTAAGTAATTCAGTTTTCTGTTTTCTCTAGGATTTGAGACGGTTGTGAGTTTTAATTTTATTTTGTTTTCAGCGCTGCGTATCTAGACAAGAGCAAAGGATTGCCGAAACCACCCCCACCTAAACCTAAAATCCCTGATGAGCTTGTATGTTCTCTTTGCGATGACTTGATGACGGATGCTCTTATGGTTCCATGTTGCGCCAACTCATATTGTGATGAGTGTGAGTTCAAATATATTACCTGCTCTGATTCGTAATAATATTGCTATTTCACGGAGCGTCCTAGATGCAATTTTGTTATTATTTTGGGCGACGTAGAGTTCATCCTCTTGTTTATAAAACAGGTATACGGAAAGCATTGTGTGAATCAGATGAACAAGAATGCCCAGGTTGTCATGAAAAGGACATTTCTCCTACGTCGTTAATACCAAACAGATTTTTAAGATCCACCGTAAATACTTTTAAAAATGAAACGGGTTATTCCAAGCCACAGCAGGTTGGTGAGTTAAAAAAAGAACCTGTGGTAACGGTAGACATCACCAACGACAAGGAAGACGGGGGAAGTCGCAAGCTTTCGTTAGATGAACTACCTGATGACTTGTTCCCTCATTCTCCTCGAAAGATTGATCCGAGTGAACGAGAAGATGATGCAACACCAAAGGAAAACAATGGTAATTTCATTCTATACCGTTTTGGCTAACGAATTAGTTGTAATTCGCTTAATTTAGTCAGCCTAAATTTTCTCAAAAGCTGCAAACGCTTAATTGAAAGCAATCTGGTTCATGCTTATTTATAGCTTGTGTTTTTGTGTATGCTTGTAATTCTAGAAGAAGAAAAAACTGATTTGTATGACTTCAACGATGGATCGATTCCGTCGCCATTTGCTTCTCCCAAGCGGATTGATCCAGCGGCAGCTGAACAGTCTATCAGAACTATTGGGACTGGAAGTTACGTTGATAACAAGGGATCTTATAATCAGTCATCTGCACAGCACGTGGGGCCGGGACGTCATCAAACTCATCCACCTGTAGACTCTACACATGGTCAGCCTCAGCACCACAGGCCTCCCAGAGACCACTTCAGGCATAGGAACGCGCCAACCCCGCTTCAAAGCAGCTTACCACCCGTACCATCAATGGCTCCTCCACATGCCCCTATGTCAGATAGGCGTCATCCAGGCTCTCATCCAATGGATATGGAGCCCTTCCAGGAGCAACCACCTCCTCCAGGCTTTCAGGATATGCTACCTCTTCCTCCTGGAGAGGCGAGGGTGCCTACGCCCACTAATAGGCCCAGAGAAGATAGCCACAGAATGGAAGATTCTGGCCGGTTCATGGAGCGTGACCGGCACCACGATAGACAGATGGGAATGGAAGGAAAAGGCAGTTTGCTACCGTTACCTGGTATGCCAGGGTTTAATCCCAACCAGCCACCACCAGGGTTCCCTCCCGGATCAATGCCTTCACAACAAGGAAATGGTCCGCCGGGTCCAATGCCCTTATCAATGTATCCTGGTCCAATCGGACATCACGGGATGCCACCACAGATGGGAATGCCTCCCCAAGGACCAAATTATCCCCCGACATATCATAACAACTATCGTGGGCCACCACCTGGTGATGTTGGACCTCCACATGGATACCCCCCAAATGGCCCGCCCATGAGAAATATGCCTCCAAGGGATCGTCTCAGTGGAGACGGCTTCCGAGAACGACGTGGTGACCTTCCTAAGCCCATGATGCATGAAGGCAGACCAAGAGAAGATGAGATCCGACCTGGGTAAGTAATACATTAGCAAATCCTTCAATATGAAATGTCTTTTTTGACGCATGGCTTAGGATTTTTCTTTTGCTCAGGCCCATCGACGATCCACTGAAGGAATTTGAAAGACTTATGAGAGAAAAAGATCGTGCCAAAGAAAGGAAGAAACTGATGCATCAGCCGTTGCTAGGTAAGCGTTCGCGTTCAAGGTCGTATTCACCTAGTCGTAGAAGTCCCTCGCCCTTTGTGAAGCGCTCAAGATCTCCTTCCAAGCGATCACGCACGCCATCGCCAAAACGGAAGCGCCCTGCCGTAACAAGAAGAAGAACTTCATACTCAAGAACACCTTCAAGAAGTCCAACTCGTAGGCATATACGATCAAGGTATGTCATTTTTTTCCAAGTATTGAAGTGATAGTCTGTAAGGATGAACTAGGAAACGAGCTTGGTACGTTTTGAAGAACTAAGCGGTATTGTATCGTGCTAAAGAGAGGCAGGTCATAAGTAATTTGTCAGCGAAAGTAGGAGCCACGGGAAAAGATTCTATGTGTGCAAAAGTTAAAGCATATTTAGACAAGGCTTATCAAAACGTGAAATCTATGCTTACACAGATCACGTTCCAGAAACCGTTCATTGACACCCACAACCCAAATTTCTAAACGACGATCCCCGCGGCGGGCACCACCTTTTTCCCCTTCTCCACCTCCTAACCGCTTTCCCTCTGGACGGAAAGATAAAGATGATGGTTATGATAGAAGTCTAAGGTACATGAATATAAATTATATGATGATGCGTAGTCACGACTTTGGAAACTTTGTCCTATCCTTTAGCACGTCTGCATGAATTATATTTGGAATTGTTTCTTAGCATAGCATTACTGAATTTTCTGTCTTAAGTTTTTCTGTTTTCTGAATTACGGTAACGTAGCGTCTCATTACCTTCTACGCTAGTTAGTTGTTACGTATGAAATCTCATGGAACTGAATTGCTACTGTGATTTTGATGTAGGCATCGGCGTGATAGGCAAAGGCGCTCCCCCTCATCGTCACGAAACCGAAAAGCGCATCGGAGGCCAACACCACCGGTTCGTCTTGAACGAAGGTCACGTAGCAGATCTCCTTCTCGCACCAGCTCTAACAGACGTGAAGACAGCCGACGACAGCCCAGTATGGATACTACACGGCCATTGCGTCCTCAAGTTCCTGACCTAGATATAGCTGAACAATACGTAAAGGAAAATTACATTAAAGAGCCTACGCCCCCCGGAGAAAATGGCAAAATTGAGTCATCACCGGTGGTCAGCAGGGTACATGAGACTGACGAAGATGTTTGGAAGCAGCCTGCAGACGAATTTCTACCGGTGGAACATCCAGCCCCGGTGGATGCTACAGGCTCTGACAATGAAATGTCTACAAGAGATGAAGCCAACGGTGTGAATGCAAATACTCTAATTAGTGTGTTTCCGTCTGATATTACAATTTCTTCCGAAGACCCAGCAAGCGCAGAGAAAAAACAGAAGAGTAGAGTTAATATAAAACTATCCTCAAGTATTGCTGTCAAACCTGAACAACAGAGAAGTAGTCGTAGTAGTTCGTCGGCAGACGAAGAAGAGCACAAGGTCGAAGAAACGCCGAAAGCAAGATCATCAGTCGAGTCAGATGGGAGCAAAGAAGGTAGCAAGAAACATAAAAAAGAAAAGAAGAAGAAGCGGAAGAAGGTAGACTCTTCGAATCCTTTGAGTTCAGACGAATCTTCGAGCAAGAAAAAGTCGAAAAAATCAAAGAAGGAGAAGAAGAAGAAGAAGGAGAAAAAGAAGAAGAAGAAGTCAAGATAATGAAATGTTTCAATTACACTTAGTTAATTAATTGTTGCCTGTTTCTGAAGCTATGATCCAATAACTGTATGGGGTTGTTGGATGAATGCGTTCCACCACTGTTTGTGTATAAACCGCTAAGTTTTAATGACATAAAGTATTTAGTGCTTTTGAAACTACAAATGTTATAGGCTATTGTATTTAGCATAACTTTAAAATAGGTCTGAAAGAAGACTAATAGTCAATAAAAATGCTTATCACTCAACTGAAAGTTTTGTAGATCGCGAAAGTTAATTCGACATCAATTATATATAAGAAAACACCATATAAACGGATATCAGTTGGTTTGCGGGCAAGCCTAACCAACAAAAGGCTCTGTGAAATGTAAAAACTTCCACGTTAAGAGGAATGAAAATCGGAACCACGCTCAGAGCGACGAGCATAAGAGGAAACAGTTGTAGTAGTCGTTTCAGACCAGCAGTTGAGAGCGTTATCTCTCCTAAAGTCAAAACTTTGAGGTTGCTGATATTGCCTGTAATTGAATCTATACAGATCTTGCTGCCGAGCAAGTTGAGTCTGCCCTTGGATAAACTCTGCTGGGAGACATGGCAGATCCGGAGCTTGGAGGTTAGCTTGATCATCGCAAATAACGTAATTAAACTGGTGATTTTGCTCAACGGCTGGAGAATTCGTCCCCTGATCCGGACACACTTGCTGTGTCGCCCCCAGCGCTTGTGCAAGGTTCATAGCGGGATCGCATTTTTGAGTCGGGGGAGTTTTGTAACCATGGTGCAAATACACATGATGATGGTGCTGGTGATGGACTGATAACTGCTGTTGTATTGGTGGGTGCCGTAGCGATGACCAACTGCTGAGACGTTAATTCTCCACCAGCCCATTCGCGACGTAGTTTTGTCAAGTCATTTTCGGATGGAACAACTGATGCATTACATTGTGGGAGATCCAGAGCTTGGGCAGTTGCAGTGGCTCTTGTTACATCCTCAAAGATAGTGGACATGGCTCCAGATCCGACTGTCGCAGCTGAGTCAAATTGGGTCGACGAAGGATGGACAAGACCCGAGGGGTAGTAGGTCTCATAGCTTTTATTTTGAGACTCCGTGGTCCTTTTCGCTAGGGAAGTGGCCACAGCAGGCAAGTAGTACTGTGTATTGGCATCAATAGTCGGTACAAAGGTTTCTGTTGGCAATTGGCTAGAAAAAAGCGATTTAAACCGGCTTGCAGAAGTGGTAGTTGAGACTACGCTGAAAGAAGTTCGCCACACAGGTTCCACAATGCCGATCCCCTTCGTCTGGTCACAAGGAACAACGCTCCACTCTGGATATGGATTCAAGTTGATTCCACTGAGTGTTTTTTGTATTTGCATGATTTCCGTTTGAGCGAGCCGTAAATTATACTCTGTATGAGAATCATTGAGCTGACGGAGATCAGACAATTTGCCCAATAGTTTGGCGTACATACGTGAGCCAGCTGGTCCATACTTCCAGGCCGTGTAGTTTTGCAAAAATCTCAAATACTTTTCTTGAATGAAGGAAACTCTTCCCGGCTCTTTTAGACCGATGCGGTCGGGATAGTACAAAACGATGTGGTTCATAATGATACTGATCTTTTCATCCACCTGAAGCGATTGGACGCTAGCAATGAACCTAATGTGCATTTGGTAGAGATCGGAAGACACGAGCTTCTTTGCGTCATTCGAAGCTAGCTGAGGCAAAGAAGATACCTGCATAGCCGATGGTTTCCGTGCTCCCAACGGCCATTGATGAGCCTTTGGGTCGAACGTGAATGCTGAGCGTAACATGCACATTTCCAGCACACCTTGTCGGAGTAAAGTGGCTTGATCTTCCGGGATCAAGGTGTTGAAATCCGGCCTCATTTTGTGAAAGTACACCATCCGACGCAAAATCGTTGTGAACATTTCTATTATCTCCAAGGATGATCGGTTCGCAGCTGATCGTGAAGCATTGTAGGGAATGTCAACGTATGATTGATGGAACATAGACATCATTTCTTCGATCTCCAGCTGATCTTCCACTCTCATGTAACGGCTCATCTCAGCCACATTAGGTTGGTAAACAACCTCCACATTCAGGCTTTCGGCTTTTGCAGAACCTGTTGAAGCTTCTTGGGTAGAGTCTTGCTTCTTTTGAGACCTGTAACACATGGAATTTCATTAATACAAACAACAACTCCCGACGGCCTCTCATGTCTCTTCATTAAAAGTACACCTGAGCGTCCAGTCTCGTGCATGCAAATGAAAAGCAGAAACTCAGCCGCATATGGTACACTCAAGAATGTTATAGTGAAAATAGGGCATGCTTTCACGAGCAGATGGCTCAGGACTGATCTATAAAGAGGAGAGACGGGAATTGCAGTGCTAGAATCCATAGTTAAGCCAGAGCTCCAAGTAGGGATGGAATTCAAGTTGGAGATGCATTTTACAAAGACGTGATAAAGTAGAGTTTAATAAAGTGAGATTGAACATGAAATTGCTGGAGAAAGCAGAACAGAAAAGGATTAAGGCACAAGAGCGAGGAGAAAGCAACATCTGAGTTGATTTAAAGTAATGACGCAAGGCTACCTTCGCTTTAAGAATTCCAGTCGCTCATCATCATTCATGACCATCTTCATCTCCATTCCGATGGCGAGACATTTTTTGAAACGGCATGCTTGGCACTGCTTCCGCGTAGCCATTGTGATAACACAAGCTCCATCGTAGTGACAGCGGAAGGAGCTGTGGGCCTCGCTGTAAACTGCTCGTCGGAAGAAGGCCTTGCAACTGTCGCAAGACACCCCTCCAAAATGATTGCTCTTGGCCCTGTCACTGCACACCTCACAAACCTGCATTGAGACATATGGCGATTTAGAATGAATGGTAAGTTACCGTAGATTCTAATCCCCCGCATCAAAACGTAATCTCATATAAGCCTAGATTATTAACGACTTAGACGACTTCTCAACGCGAATGTGGCAAAGAAGCTGGTCAAGGCCAAAGGACCGTCCGCAGACTCTAGCAGTTCTATGCGAATCTACAGGTAGGGGAGTTGAACTGACTTCGTCAAGCTAAATTTACAGCAGAAAGGGATTTGCCCACTTAGCAAAGTTGACTAGGCATTACCAAATGAGACATTTGTTCAGGGTAGGGCAAAAGCTCTACTTCATGTTTTTGGGTAACGTAGCTCTTTCATTATTAGCCTTACTAGTGGGGTGTAGCACTCAGAGGCTTAATTACAGCTACTACGAACAAAATAGTGCATACAATTTGCGTACATGTCAAAAATGTGAAACCTATAGGGAAAGCTAACTCCAAAGTGAGCTTGCTGGCAAAGGAAAAGATAGTATTTCATGGACCTTACCTTGGGTGCCTTATTTCCCCGGGTTTTAGTTCCTCGAGCCGATGAAGGTGGAGCAGCCTCTGAAAAGGAAGTCGACCCTTTGGAACCAGTAGAATTTGATGGAAGTACACTTCTCGGCGTTTCGTACTGTGGTTCAAATGCTGGTAGGGCTGAAGGTACCGTTTTGGTGGACGGCAGGGAAGACTCTGGTGTGGGTATTGCGGTGGCGGAAGTGTGGGTGAAAGTGTCCTCCGGAATCAGGGAATTCAGCCATGAGGAAGGACGAGATTTCATGGTCGGCAATAGCGGCTGGGCGTGTCCTGTGTCACAAGTGGAAGCAGACGATGACGCATAAATAGGGTCCAAAAAATTAGACACCATTGAGCTGCACAATCCCATTGAATTAAGGGATCCCAAACTTAAATGTCCGTCGTCTGCCGCAAGTCCGTAATCCTTTGCTGCCAAAGCTGCCAAAGAAAGGAGCAGTGTCATGGAAGTTGGTCAAGGGAGTGTTGGAGAACAATTGACGTGATGAGAGGAGAAAAGTTTCGAGATATTAATTACCTGTCGGATGCTTCATCCCCGATGATATTAACAAATCCGGCTCAGGAAATACTTCTGCCAACGAGTTGACAAATGCTTCACCGCTTTTTGAAGCGCTGGCTAGGCCCACAGAGTCCAATTCTTGGGGTATATTGAGATCAGAGTCAAGACAGAGCTGATCTGTGCCTGGAATTCCTGGTTGATGCGACATGTTGGCGTTGCACAAGTTAGACTGCCTCACAGTATTTGCTATTTGTCTAAAATGAGCCTGAGGTTTTGCTTAAATATCTGTAGAGAATATCTAGCTGGAGAACTCTAATACAGGGATTCGGTAATGAAGATGCACACTCTTGAAACTCCAATAAAGTATATTCGAAAGAGTTACAAATTCAAAATTGATTGATCTTAAACAGTCATTTTCGTCAACTATGCTCAATCGCTACGGAGGAAGGCTCGAAACACTTTTTCTGCATTGATATGCACTTGCAATTAGAATTTCAACGTGTCTGCAGTGACAGAACGGACTGCTTGTGCATGGAGTTGAGTGTTTGAAACTGAAGATAAGGAATGGATTGCGCCCTGTAACCCTTAAGTGATAAAGGATGGAGAGATTATCCTAGAGGTTCCGGCAGTGGGTTGGTAATGATATTATGAGACTTTTAAGAAGTGTTACCGGGAACAAGTGTGGAAGCACTCTGGCAAGTGATAGTGAACTGTTCCAGGATATGATCATCCTTTCCGTTACGGCCAGCAGTTAACTAACAAGCGCAACTTATTACTCAATCCTTAGTACTGTGGTGACAAGAAGCGTGATATGATGGAAGGAATAATGCTTAGAAAACGAAAAGCTCTTGGTGGGCTGCATTACGCACCATGCCAACCCCCACACAGGGAAAATTCTCAGTACAAGAAAGTGGGAACAGGAGAAATCTTCGATTACACCATCTTGATGTAACAAGTTGACGAATGCATCTGGGAGGTGCAAACGTTAGCTACATGCTCATTTTAAAGGGGCATCCATTTATGATATTCTCTTCTCAAAATCATAAAGGACACAGACCAAAACAGAGTTCGTGCCCCGAACTTGGTTCCGAGCTGTGTGAGAAGGGAAGAGGGTACATATAGAGGATACTAACCGAAAATCAGCTTACACTGATGAGTGACAGCAAATTTGACAAATTCTACAGGACACATAGCTTCGTGACCATAGGAAACCGGGAGGAAGCATCCTTGTTCCCTGGTGAAAATAACATGGTTACATCGTCTCCGCTTTCAGCTCAATTCCCGTTACTTAGTTACGACCACATAGAGAGTGTTTATTCTCATCTATGAGTGCAGCATCCCCCTTCACATCATTCTCTCCACAGGCTTTCCGTATTCAGGGAAGAATGTAACAACGTACCGCTCTGTGAAACCTCATGAGGGGAAAGTTGAAGCAGTTTGCAATAGCTTATTTGTACTCCTTGACCCCAGGTGTTGTGTTCTCAGAGAAATCTGTCGAGTTGTAAGCTAGGTTTCGTTTCTAGTGCCGTGCCTTGTGCTAACGAACTCTGGCAAATGAATGAGTTCAGCCAAGCGGGCGTGTATGCGAGGATTTTGCATTAAAACAACCCCTAAACGCTGTTGCACCTGAATTGAACCGTCAAACCAGCTCATGCTCACTGTCATCGCACTCCGTACATTGACCAAGCTCGTCAATATTCATTGACGATAGATCCCATTATCTAGTTAAAGAAACCATAGCTCCTTTCTTCTCCACCAGCTGCAGATTTGGAAGCGAGGGAGTGTAAGAGCTCCATAGCTCCTTTCTTCTCCACCAGCTACAGATTTGGAAGCGAGGGAGTGTAAGAGCTTAGACCCTAAATCGCCTTATTATCTTGTCTGGATAAAGTCTCTTATCAGTGTACAAGTACCCTTGAGCAGAGTTGAAAATTTTGAGTTCACTTAGTACATGCCCAAAAGTTCATGGAGTACTTGCCTGATTGAGTAACTATTTTTAAATGTGTGTCAAGTTTCTGCATTTCGCCGTCTGCAAGTCTTCAGACAGATAATTACTAGTATCATTAGTCTCCTGTAATGAGTGCACGCTGGGAAAGGGCAATGCTTGCAGATACCGCAAGTATGGTTTCATGCAGTTATAGATAAACTGTAGTTATCCTTCGTACACAAATAACAACGGCTTCGACTCACTTTTCCAACATTGAAAGTTTAAAATCCTCTACAACTAAGGATGGAAAACATTTACATGAGCGTTATCTGATACACCAGCAAGTTCATGTGCATGGATTTCACAGCTAGCTCAGTACGTGACCGTAAACTAGCGGCTAGTAAAGGACCTGTCTCACACCGAGGCACGCTCATCAGTTCTCCCCTGTTAATCTCCTACTTGGTCAACAATATTGGCTCGACTTTGTGATAACCGTATGCCTTGTTATTTAATATTATTTAGGACGGAGAGTATGTCGAAACTTCTGGTAGCTATGGTAGCTTTTCAAAGAGGCACCTCTCAGAGCTCTCGCAAGTGAAACTGTGAGTGGAGGCGGTTGCGTAAGGTGGCTGAGGAAAACCGCGTGTACTATGCGTCATGTAGCTCAGAGAAAAGATTCAAAAGAATCATGAACAGAGATCAAAAATGAGAGAGGGAATTCAAGCATTTGGGAGGGATTCTGGTTCCGTAGTTGATGAATGATGTTGGTGAGGTGGAAAGATAGAAGAATTTGATTGAAAACCACAGACGCCCCAGAGAAATGCGTTATGAGTTCGCAGTTTAACATGCAGCGCTGCAGATTTTTGCGCATTGAGGTACCAACATGGAGGGTTGAAAAACGGGATTATTTCATTTTGAAGTGGATATTATTATGCAAATTTTAGAAACCTTTTCTCTGGAAACATCAAAGGTT